>JAEANM010015558.1:0-13579 GCA_017656035.1 Myanophis thanlyinensis
GCGGTATATAAATTAAATTAAATTAAATTAAATTAATAAATAACTGAATCTACATTCTACTGAAGATGTGAGGGTTTGAGCCACTATTTTATCTTCTTTTGATGACTTGCTCTTAAGATAGGTTGCAGGCAAGAGTTACTGGGGATAAATCCTGTAAAGCTGCTGAGAAGGTAAGCTATCTTATGAGCAGACACTAATCTAGTGAGTAGAGCCTTCATACACTGGGACATTCCTTGAGTAGTGGCTTGATGTACTATTACTGTACATTCCCTTTAATCTTTTTCATCAGCTCATGCTTTATGGATACATTAGGACCACCACTGATTCAGCAGCACTGCAGTCTTTCCTTAAGGCAAAGAGTGAAAGTAACTATCCAGCTCAATCAAAATGAGAGGGAGATTTACTATCAGCATAATTTAATTAGCCAAATGGGAATCTGATGAGGACACCAAGCCAAATGCTTCTGTTTTCCTTGTATGCTGGGTGCCAACAGAACAAGAGTGGTGCTAAATACGTGGCTTTTAATCTGATTTTTTTCTAACGAAGATAAGGGAGGCTTCTGGTCCTGATGATTTTTCATTTGATGAATCAAAATATATAGAGAGTTCTTATGTCCTACTTTATTTGAAATATAGATCAAAACACTTGACAAGTAGATGCCTAACACTTTGTTTCAAAGAAACAAAGATAATGCTTCCTAAGCAAGATTTATACTATTTTGTTGATAAATGTGGGTGCTAAGATTTAGCAATTTAACTTTGAGTTACATGTGATATGGCTCCAGGAACTCTTATATGCTTTGCTCAAAATTTTGAAAACATTAAAGAGATTGGATTAGAAGAGTCAGAGCATAAGATTGTAATACATTGGAGCAATATGTTTTTTCATTTAACAATCCACTCTTAATCTCTATAAATTGCTTGCTCTACAAATTGGAACAAGTTGAAGTTAATGCCATTTAATTCAAATAATAATTCCTGTATGTTATATTCAGACTCATTTGTTTATCTCATTTTATTTATGTCAGAATTAGGAATTAGGGTCAAATTTTAAATTATCCCCACTTTGACAGAAAGGTATAGACAGTATTCCTTTCCTCTTTGAGTATAAAGAACAAGAAATATGATCAAGCCAAATTTAATACCAAGATGTATTAATTATTATTTTTAAATGTCTGCTACAATTAAGAGACTCATCAGAGACACTCTTAACAAATTATCCACAGTTCAAGAAAATTACATCTTAATGAACAGTCCTCCAAAACTTAAACTAAAGTTTAAAATACAATCTAAAAGCAATCAAGATAGATAGGACAAAGGCCTTTTGAAAAAAAAATTAATAACTTCCTGAAACTCAACAAGGTACAAGCTGATTGGATTTTGGAAGACATAATTTTAGGACTGCTGCTGAAAAACAAGTTAGCAGTCATCTCAAGAGAATAGGAAACTATTATTAGTAGAATCTCTTGGGATTTCTGTAACAGATATTGGTCCAGTTTTGTGGAGGAGATGTTACTGGAGATGTCTTCATATTAACCCATGGAGGATTTCAAAACTAGAAAATAGCTCATTGAATTGCACATGGGACCTGTTAGGAAGCCAGTGAAGGTCCAAGTATCTATCAACTGAGCTGCTGCATTCTAGACTAGAAAAATGTCTGTGTGGTCTTCAAAAGTAGCTCCATATGGAGTAGGATAGGGTGACCAAGCATCCTCTTTTGGCCGGACATGTCCACTTTTTACGTCCAGTCCGGGGTGTCCAGGTGGGTTTTATAAATTTATAAAAACCACCCGGATGCCCCGGACTGGACGTAAAAAGTGGAGATGTCATGTCCGGGCAAATGGGGAAAAGCAGCTCCGGCAAGACGAGCATGCGCTCCATCATGCTTAGAAATCCCGCGATGGAGCGCATGCTCGTCTTACCGGAGCCGCTTTTCCCCATCAGCAGCACCTGGGCGGCAGGAGAAGAGCCGCTGCGGAGCTGTGCCCCCCGCCCCCGCTGCCCGCCCCCGCCCCCACCCCTACTGCTGCCACTGCCGCCCCCTGCCACCCCTGCCCCCGCTGCCCCCACCGTCCCCCCCGCCATTCCCGCCCCCGCCGCCCTCCCGTCCTCTTTTTTGGAAATCAAATATGGTCACCCTAGAGTAGGAGAGGGTTGAGCCTTGCAAAAAGAGCCCCAAAAAGGGGGTGCTTAACAGCTCCTATCCCCCCACAACCATTGACTGGACTTGCCCACTGAAGAAGTAGGATACAAAGGTTCTACTGGAAGTGGTCCAAAAGGGTCCAGATACTATGATCATTTGAAGCAAAGTCCGCTGTACTGTCCCCATCCAGGTCACAACAAAGACCATGTCTTAGACCTAGAATAAGGGCAAAACTATTGTCACTTTGAATGTATACTAATTGGCATACATTAAAATAAAATTTTGTTGCATACATCTCTCAAAAGGTCACCAACCTCCAATATACACTACATGAGAAAATAAATACATACATACATAAAAAATTGCATATACCCACATATATTATATGATACAGAGAAACAACACAGTCTAGTTTGGATGTATACATGTACATGGTGAGAGAAATGAATTTTGCGAGTTTACCAGATGGATGGCATAAGGAACAAAGCTGTTGAAGAATCTGGTAGTCCTGCTAGAAATACTTGAAAACCTCCTCCCAGAGGAGAGCAACAGAAACAGACCATGAAGTGTGTATGTGGGGTCTCTAACAATGCTTTGAGCTGTAATCACACAGTGCTTATAAGCAGTATCCTGAATGATAGGAAGTGACCATCAATCAGAACATCTAGCACAGTCCCATAAAAAGGGCATTTTTATTATTTCACCTTATTTTATGTGAACATATAATAGTTTTCTCTGGTAATTTTCTCTGCAATTGACTGTATAAATTACAATGGGAAAATTGGGATTTAATTTTTCATATTTTCTTATTATTGAACATTTTAATTTTACTAATTGATTACAGTTAGAAACTTCAGTTCCATTTTGGGGACTACTTTAATATTGTAAGATTCATGAGGAAAATATTGGATCATAGAAATGCCTTTTACCATTGTAGCCATGAAAAAATACTGAAATAATGGGAATATTAAATATCTGGTAAATCGGTAGTAAAAGCTACCTGGATTTTTGAAAATATCATTACCTTGGACTTAATTCTGCTATAGCTCTCTTCCAACTTTTGAAGAGTAAGAGTTTGATGTCATCAGAAATATTTCTTGGCACAGTTTAATTTAAACACATTTTAAGGCTGTTCAGCTTTGATTCTATATTACTGCCTCTGATGTTACACAGTTGTTAAAATACTTCAGAGGATTTAGTTCAAGTATCTAAACAGGTATTTTGTTAAGAAATTGAAAGAAGTTTATGAAATGGATGTTATCCTAATTACATAAATTGTGGCATCATGAACATAAATGTTCTACAAGCAGTGAGAAGTCATTTTAAAGAAAATAAAAACTATTTGTTCTGATATTCAAGTGAGGTTAGTTTGACTGAAAATTCATTTAATATATGTTGAATATTTTGAGAATAGTTATTAAAAGCTAGATGCAGTCATCTTGGTCTCCCAGATGCAATGTAAAAATTGGAATATTAACTAACTTGTTCTAGACTTGGTCCTAGGATTGCCACATTTTGGATTGAAATCCATGGATTGTTAACATAACTTTAGATCAATCATTGCTAGTTAAGGAAACACATGTTCCTTTTGGCTATATTCCCAGCATTTGGAATATATCAAAACACAAAGAACTGTGATTTTGCATGCAAATGGATAGTCAAAAGAATTACAGTACTTTACAACATTGGAAGGACAAATTTACACCTGACTTACAGCCATGGATTTTTAAAGGTGTAATCTATCAATATTTTAATTAGTCCTTCCTTTGGGGAAAAAAACCCAATTTTATCTTTTTTATTAGTTCAACATAATAAACTATTTTTAAAATTAACAAAATTGATTGAGATGAGCAGGGCTCCATCCAAGTGTAACCTGTTTCTTGTGATCAAAGACCACTCTTAATAATTTTGGGGAGAGGTGTAATGGAAGGGATAGGTAGAGCCATGTTGCACATGTGGTTTTAATGGGATTTTTAATTTGAGCCAAAGTTAGAGTTATTTCTTTGTTTTGCTTTTAAAAGAAATAAGACTCTTATTTCTTAAGACTCTTTTATAATATTGAGTTTCCTTGCATTTTGTATTTCAAAAAGGACTCAAAAACTCTATGCTACTTTGCTTAGAATAGTCTCTGTGGTCCATAAAAATGGGTTTGGAAACTACGGGTTGCCCATCCCTTATTTGAAGATGAATACTTTACAAATATAGGAAAATGCTGTGTTCACCGTCCCTTTTAAAATGATAAGGAAGTTTCAGAGTCTGTTCTGGGATGTCATAAACTAGCAGTAAAGCATAAAATGGAAGATGATATGAATTTTTTTTTTCTAGAATACTAAAACACCAATATGGTGTCTGTGAGCCTCCTGTGTTTTGATGGCCTGGATAATGGGTTGTGTGATGACCTTGCGAGTTCTATTGTTGTGATATCTTACCAAGGTTGTGATATCCTACCCAGGAGATCACTGCACAAGACCCGGATACCACAACAATAGAACTCATAAGGTCATCACACAGCCCATTTCCCAAGCCATTACAACACAGGAGGCTGATAGACAAGAGACCACAACACAACAAAAGACCCAGGATATCACAACAATAGAACTCACAAGGTCATCACAAAACCCATTACCCAGGCCATTACAACACAGGAGGCTGACAGACACACAGCCAATACCTCAGCCACACATGATCTTACAAAAAAGCCAACCAATCTGCTAACATCAACTCCATCAACCAATCAAGAAATAACAACACAGCCAACCAGTCTAGCACACCAAACCCCCATACCAGTATTTATAGAGAGAAGGCAACTTCGATCACGCTTTGCTTGCACTAGCACAAAGCAGAAAACACCAGCCTGAGGATGGCAAGTGGGACCTCACTGAAACGTCACCAAGATACTCTCAATCTTACACAGGAAAAGACCCAAACACACCTAGACCTACATACCTGTACCCATGAAAATCTACGAAAACAAGAAAGGACTTGCATACAAACAAAACATGAGATGGAAAGCATCGAACCAGCACAAAGGCAAATTGTTGAACAACTAATCATGATGTGCAATATACAGCCAGATAGTCAGCCAATCCGCACACACGATACTAGGCAAGCAGTAAAAAACACCACCAACCGACAAATAACGAACTTAATTCCATTTGCTCTGATGAAGGGGAGTGAGTCCTTGAACCATTAGGTATAATAAAGCATGGTCCATGACAGTGGTTCATCTCCTTCTTTTACACACACACACACACACACACACTTGTTTCTGTAGATTTTCACGGGTACAGGTATGTAGGTCTAGGTGTGTTTGGGTCTTTTCCAGTGTAAGATTAAGAGTATCCTGGTGACGTTTCAGCAAGGTCCCACTCGCCAGCCTCAGACTGGTGCTTTGTGCTTCGTGCCAGAGCGAGCAAAGCGTGATCAGAGCTGATGTCTCTCTATAAATACTGGTGGTGAGGAGGGAGGGCTGGTGTGCTGGGCTGCTTGGCTGCACTGCTGCCTCTTGATTGGTTGATGGAGTTGATATTGGTATAATGGGCTGTTTGATGGCCTTGTGAGTTTTGTTGTGGAGATATCCTGGATCTTGTGCTGTAATCTCCTGGGTCGTTTGTTTTGTGGTGATCTTTTTTCCATTAGCCTTCCATGTTTTAACGGCTTGGGTAATGGGTTGTGTTGAGTTACAACACAGGACCCAGGATACCACCACAAAAGAACTCGCAAGGCCATCACACCTCCAGTAAAAACTTAAACAAAAACAGGATTACTTTAAATGGAAAATTGCAACTGGATAAGATTTTTTTATATTCTTATTTTTCTTATGTTTCATATAATCATACTATTAAAGTCAGATTCTTTAGCTCATCACAAACTTCCCAAGCTAGTTTTGTAAACACTTTGTAGCCATACTTTTAAAAACTTTGTGTTCATCCTTTACTTTTCTAGTCTTGAATTAAAATGTTTTTGTCTCTTTCAAGCTACATGTTCAATGTTTTAAACCGCTGAGTAGTTGCTGCCTCACAGATTTGCCTTGAAAGTCACAGGATGTTGAATTTCCAAACTTCCTGGACTTCATTTGAAGATTCAACAAGAAAAGAATCTTCAAATAAACAGTAATCTATAAAGCTATCTTTTGAGGTGTGTAGTCCTGGATTACTACCACACAATAATCCTTGGTGCTACTGTTGAAATTCTGCCACACTTTCTAACTTCTGGTATTCAATTCAGGCACTGCCCTGATTTCCAAGAATACACAAGGCACTGCCCAAACCTTTTCAAAATTTCTCTTCCAGCTATTGAGATTATTTATTTTTTTAAAAAATGTACATCAGGTTTGCCCTTCTATGAAGCTGTGGCAAATCTGCATCCATGATTAATAATTAGGAGCTTTTAACCAACTGAAATTAATCATTTAGAAATACTTGATCCTTTTCCTTGAAACTTTGCAAGAATTAGCCAAAGAAAGTGAGATGTTAAGACTGATCTTTTCTGAAGGAAAAAGCAAAGCAAAATTCTTCATTTAGCGAACATGACCTCCCTGTGAACAATCAAGAGAAAAGAGGGCAAAACAACCGATCCCCTTCTCTTCTATTGTTGTTCTCTTGCTGATTTGGTAGTAATTTGAAAATGCCAATGGCACTGGCCAACAATCATATTTTGTGTTATGCAATCTTCATACTTTTAAAGGGAAAGAGGCCTTGTTACTTCAAGCTCCTTAGTAGCTCTGTGAGGATCTATTATTAGTACCATTATTTCTCTAACACTTTTCATGTTTGTCAAATAAGAAGAAATTGATGAAATAGATTTCTAAATAGTATACACTGCATTAATAATCAGCAAACTTAAATGTGACTTTTTTCCTCCTCAAAGTTTTATTTTACTGGTCAATGCCCAAAATAAAATGATTACCTGACTAACTTCCTAGTTTCCACTATTTCAAATACTGGTGTTTTATTGTTTTTGTACTGTACTTATATCTTTATACAGTAAATGTATAACTGATGGCCCTGATATAAATAAAATAGAAAAAAAGTACAGTTGTAAACTAGAACTAGAGGTGATGGTCTGTTATGTTTGCCAGAGATAAAAATGTTTTGAGAAGACAGGTATTCAACTGATCTCTTTCTATGTTTCTTTCTTTAAGCCTTTAGAAATTATTTTAGCATAACAAAGCAAAAAAAAAGGAATAAAAATCAGTCAGGTCTTTTGAAGAAAGCAACAATTTCACTGTAATTGGAAGAGTACAATCAGTAAAATAAATCAAAATAAATAACTTTGCTAAGAACTGTTTCCAATTTCCATAAAATATGAGGCAATAAGATCACAAAATGCATGAGTAGCACACAACAAATATCATGGTCATGTCACCTCTAGTTTTACTTGCTTCCTTTCTGTTCAAAGGAGAGCAATATTGTATCTATTTCCCACAAACAGGTATTCCTAGCTTGCATTTTAAATGGCAACCTGAAGCTATGAAGCAGTAATCATTCATATTCAAGATCATCAGCACGCTGCATTATGACTCATGAATATTTGCTCAAATAAATGACTGACACAATTTAAAACAAACCCCTCAGGTTTTTTTTTCAAAGGAAAGTACAAAACATAAAAACATTCAAAGACTGCTCAAATCCAACTGGAGAGCAAAAGTCTATATATTTCTTTTTCTCCCTCTTTATGGAAAACGAAATTTTCGGTTTAATAGAGACCATTAAGTGCAAGCAATGAATGCATTTTCCGTTCAAAGACACTGCAGTTCCTGGTCCTAGTTCTTATATCCCAAACAACTGTTAGCTTTCTGCACTGTGAAAAGAATGTCCTGCAAAGGCTACATATTACAATTCTCCTTTTGACTTTATGAGAAGTCAGCAACCAGTTGACTATGAAACCATATGCAGCCTGATCTCATATTCTGCAGCTCTTAGAACAGAATAGAATAACTAAGTTGCAAGGGACCTTGGAGGTCTTCTAGTCCAACCCCCTGCTTAGGCAGGAAACCCTACACCACTTCAGACAAATGGTTATCCAATCTCTTCTTAAAAACCTCCAGCGTTGAAACCTTCACAACTTCTGGAGGCAAATTGTTCCACTGTTTAATTGTTCTAACTGTCAGGAAATTCCTCCTTAGTTCTAAGTTGCTTCTCTCCTTGATTAATTTCCACCCATTGCTTCTTGTCCTATCCTCAGGTGCTTTGTAGAATACCTTGTCTCCCTCTTCTTTGTGGTAGCCCCTGAGATATTGGAACACTGCCACCATGTCACCCCTAGTCCTTCTTTTCATCAAACTAGACATACCTAGTTCCAGCAACCATTTTTTATGTTTTAGCCTCCAGTTCCCTCTTTGTTGCTCTTCTCTGCACTCTAGAAAGAGTCTCAACATCTTTTTTTCATTGTGGTGACCAAAACTGGATGCAGTGTTACAAGTGTGGCCTTACCAAGGTATTATAAAGTGGTATTAATACTTCATGTGATCTTGATTCTATCCCTCTGTTTATGCAGCTTAGAACTGTGTTGGCTTTTTTGGCAGCTTTAGCACACTGCTGGCTCATATTTAAATGATTGTCCACTAGGACTCCAAGATCCCTCTCACATTTACTACTACTGAGCAAGGTTATCACATATACTGTACCTGTGCACTTTGTTTTTCTTGCCTAAATGTAGAACCTTATTTTTTTCACCATTGAATTTCATTTTGTTAGATAGCGCCCAATGTTCAAGTCTGTCAAGATCCCTCTGTATCTTAAGCCTATCTTCTGGAGTATTGGCTATTGCTGCAAGCTTGGTATTGTCTGCAAATTTATGAGTTCCCCATCCATCTCCTCATCCAAATCACTGATGAAGATGTTGAAGAGTACTGGGCCTAAAACAGAGCCTTGGGGTACCCCATTGCATGCTTCCCTCCATGTAGATGCAATTCCATTGATGACTACATGTTGAGTGTGGTTGGTCAGCCAGTTACAAATCCATCTGGTGGTGATGCTGTAACCCACATTTTTCTATTTTATCAAGCTCTGGAGAATCCAGAGTGCCACTAGGGCAGACAGGGCCAAATGTTTGGCCCAGATTTGAGGTTTCTATAGCTGGGGAGGGAGGGAACACATTGGTTTATTAAATTACACTGGAAAACAAACATTTTTCTTCCTGAACACTTGGGGGTATATCTTATAGATTTTGAACTGTTACTCATGAAAATAAGCTATAATTTAACCTACCATGTACTATTTTATGAAAGCCTTATGATTTTGAAATTTCTTCTTACACATACTGTATTTTAAGTTTACTTGTTTTTGTTATAGGATGCTTTGTGTAGCTCTTGCATGTCCCAGCATGCGCTGAGCACATATTGCTTAACATTTGTGGAACTGGTGCAGTTTGGGCATGCCTAAGCATGTTTAGACCAGATAGATGTTGTCTGGAAAGCTATAAAAGCAGCTCACATGCACAGGTGCTATTCATTTCATTGATATCAATTTCCTTGTATTTTGATCCATTGTTTCATGGCATAGCCTTGTTTATGCGCATATAATTTACATAATAAATAAGCCAATTGTAAACTTGCTGTTGGATGATTGATGACAGATGAAATGTCTCCTCGATGTTAGAACAGCCACCATACATGTTGTGACCCTTGTGGTGAGTATATATTCAAGCCTCCAAAATACACTTTTTAAGAAATACACTTTTTAAGAAAATTTGTACTTTGGCCAAAAGATTGGTGATCAAGACAAAGCCTGAGCTCCTCACTTTTGTTGTGCAAGTTCTCAGAGGAACTCAGAAATCAATGCCATTTGCTGTGCCAATGAAATGACAAGAACATAATGATCATGTGACAACCTGTGATTTCTGGGTGACTAATGTCACTGGTTCCTCTGCTAAAAATAAAAACTCAAGTATCTCAATTTGCCTTTGGTCATGAGACCAGTGCCACATGATGTCAATCTGCTTCTCCATCCTGGAGAAGGTCTGTCTATCTGGCTACTAAAGTGACACTGCCCTGATGACACATAATCATTCAAAGAGCATAAAGAGTATTTCTTCCTTAGGGATTCTTCTGGAAATAATTTAGTCAGAAATGCACAATCTGTACCTCCTCCAGAGCCTTGAATATGATTTGGTAACTAGTTACAATTTTCGGCCAATAACTCTCTTAACCCAACTTATCTCAGAGGATTGTAGTTGTGTGTAATTGCAGGTGGCAACAGCATTCCATAATGCTCAATCAGTCAATCAGAATAGAGCTGGAAGGGACCTTGGAGGTCTTCTAGTCCAGCCCCCTGCTCAACCAGGAGACCCTATACCAGTGGTGGTGAACCTTTTATTTACCAAGTACCGAAAAGTACGTGCTTTGCACATGCCATCTGCATTTGTGTGCGGCTCCTCCACGTGAGCTACATGTGCAACCGCACCACCTGTGCATGCATGCAGCTTTTGCACATGCACACTTGCTGCATGTAGGCACTCACTTACACACGAGCAATTGCATGTGCATGCGCAGGAGAGATCCGAAGACCAGCTGGATTTCCTGCTGCAATTGCACGCGGAGGCCCAAAGACCAGCTGGATCTTTGCAATTGTATGTGCGTGCTCAGTTGAAGGTAAGTTGGCCGACAGCTAGTGTGCCCAGTAAGATGGCTCTGCATGCCACCTGTGGCACCTGTGCTGTAGGTCATTCAGATAGGTGGCTGTCCAGTCTTTTTCTTAAAAATCTCCAATGATGAAGCACCTACAACTTCTGAAGGCAAGCCCTTCCACTGATTAATTGTCCTCACTGTTAGAAAGTTTCTCCTTGATTCCATCCATTGTTTCTTGTCTTGCCTTCTGGTCCTTTGGAAAATAAGTTGACCCCTTCTTCTTTGTGGCAGCTTCTCAAATAGTGGAATACTGCTATCATGCCATCTCAATCCTTCTTTTCTCTAGACTGGACATACCCAATTCGTGCAACCATTCTTCATATATTTTTGTCTCCAGATCCTTAATCATCTTAGTTTTCTTGATCACCTTAGTTGAGTTGCTGTTAGAGTTGTACAAACAATTACATAATGCACCTGCATTTACTCAGTTGTCTCATAAGAAGCTGCATTCTGCACTTTCTGACTTTGTGGTGTCTGAGTTTGTGATGTTTCATTACCCAAACTAGGTAACATCATCAGTGCTAATCACTGATGCTGTTACCTAGTTTGGGTAATGAAATGTCAGCAAGAAAACAAGCAAACTCAGAGAGCACCAAGGACCCCTCATTTCAATCCTGAGTTACAAATACTCTCCTTTATTAGTATTAGTCCTTTGTTGGGTTACCTACGATTTTCCAAGTCTACCGTGAAAGGAAAAAAAGAGGAGACCAAGAGGTTTGGCCTTGTCTGTCCTTTGCTGGAAATGCTACAAACAGTGCAAATAACACTGTGTATGTTTGTGGTTGCTCATTGATTCACTCTGCATATTGTGGATGTGTCATTGTGGATTGTTATTGAAAACTGCCGTGAGTCTGTGCTTGATAAGGTTACAGCTAAGTGGACTAGATTTCTCTACCTCCTAGGCAAAATTATACTGTGGAAGAAATCATACTCTGTGCATGTAGAGAAGGCTCTACGTAAGGATAAGGGATGAGGTTTGTCCAATTTCTCTTAACTCTTTTCACTCTACTTATTACTAAACAAGTAATTGGGTGACCTTCCCTCAGCCCTTTAAGGTAACTAATTAACTATCTGCAAGGTGAAATTTCTAGGCATTTTCATCAGCAAAATGTACTGTTCTCAGCACCCAGGCCTGCATAAAATTGCCTCAGGCAGACTGCTGTTGCTTCTCCATAATTATATTTTATAATCCTCCTTTGCACACAAGGACTCAATCCAGTCATTCTTGATGCATTAGGATCCCCTTCAAACCCATTAGCTGTATCAGAGGCTGGGCAGCATCACTCTCTCTTCAAAACATTTTATGACGAGGTGACTCTATTACAAAACCGTGAACTATGAATATTTAAGCATGCTGCACACATATTAAACTGCTGAAATCAATCCTGCTCTTCCGCTACCCTAGCAAGATTTGGAAAACGGTTCTGTGCTCTGTCATTTTTTTATTTCCCGCAAAGAGCAGGGATCTTTTATTTGTAATCATAATAAAAACGTGACATGTAGTCCTCCAACTTATCTACTCTTCAGGTTGTTCTAATTGGCTGTTCAAGACAAATGAGTTATATGTAGCTCAGATTGGCTAGATGTTCAAACTTCAGATCTTTGGGCACTACACAAAGTTCATCTTTCACATAACATTTTCCCTAATGTATTAATAAAATACTGATTTCTTGACCTTCTTCATCTATAGGTAGTCCTCGATTTACAACCATTAATTTAGTAACTATTCAAAGTTATAGTGGCACTTTAAAAAGTGACAATTTTTCACACTTTTAATCATTGCAGCATCCCCATGGTCACATGATCAAAATTTGGACATTTGGCAACTGGCATGTATTTATGACATTTGCAATGTTGCAGGTTCATATGATTACCTTTTGCAACCTACCAACAAGAAAAGCCCATGGGGAAGTTAAGTTCGCCTTAATAACTGTGTCAGTAACCACTGCAGTGATTCACTTAACAACTGTCTCAAGGAAGGTTATAAAAAAAAAGAGCAAAACTCGCTTAGCAACTGACTTGCTTAGCCGTAGAAATTTTGGGCTCAATTTTGATCGTAAGTTAAGAACTACCTATACTGCCACCCCATTTCTAGCATAATTTTGTAAATTATTACTAAAATTAAGTCCTCCTCTAGGACTGTGTCCAAGGTAGCAACAAAGATTGATAGACTGTTAGACAGACAGTTTTTAGAGACATCTGGAGATATTGTCAGTTCATTTATGCTCTGCTCCTATACAAAAGAGTCAAGCCCCATAGCATCTGAGGACTCTATATGTCTTTAATCTCTACATTATGGAATTGAGACTATTTGTGCCAGAAGGTAAATCTCCCTTTGTCTGGAATAGCTGTTTTGAATGCAAAAGGGGGAAATGCATCTTGAGCCTTTGTCAAACACCCACCATGGCCATGGCCATCATGGACAGGCCCTCCTCCATCCCCCCACCCACTCCGCCCTGCACTGTCCTGCCTCACCCCCAGGCCCTCTGAGGTCAAACACAACCCCGATGTGGCCTTCAACAGCAAACTTCATAAAATTCACTAGACCAGTGTTTCTCAACCTTGGTGACTTTGAAGTCCAAACATCTTAAAGTCGCCAAGGGTGAGAAACACTGCACTAGACTATCTCAATCCATTAGAAGGAAGCCTGTGAACGTGTCATGTCTTTAACTAGAAAGAATGCAGGCCATAAGCTAGTTCAGACATGGGCAAACTACGACCCGCGGGCCATATCCGGCCCGTTGGGCTTTTTAATCCGGCCCGCCAAACTAGTTACTAGCAGGAACCAGCCCAACGAAAAGCTAAGCA
>JAEANM010015559.1:0-13579 GCA_017656035.1 Myanophis thanlyinensis
TCCCGAGAGGGGACTCAGGGCAGTGTACAACCATCTAAAAAACAAGGCAATGAATCAACAACAATTAAAAACAGATTTCCCTACCCTTCCCACCTAGTGGCAACCTTGAAGCCTTAAAGATGATCCCAGCTAGGTTCGCTTCAGGGTGGACAGTCTTCTCTGCACTCTTTCCAGAGTCCCGACATCTTTTTTACATATCATGGTGACCAAAACTGGATGCAATATTCCAAGTGTGGTCTTACCATAGCTTACAAACTGGCAATCTTTTTTTTTTTAAAGAAAACCCCCCAATGAGGATCATCATATAATACCATCTAGGATATATATATATATAATCTCCATCTGAATAAAAGGCATCTAAGAGAATGTCCTGTTTGTGCAGATTTTAGCATAAACCCAAAGGATCTGACTGGGTAAAAGCAGTAGGGGGGGGGGGAAATAGAAAAAGAGGGAAAAACAGTTTTGTTAGGCACACTCACCTATCTCTTATTACATTTATTGTTTTGATGCCCTTGGCTGCTGCAATCTGGATTACAGCCTGTCCCACTCCACTATTGGCTGCATTTTGGATGACAGACTCCCCTACAGATAAACAGACATGTCATCTCGGGCTTCAAAAATACTTTTTTTCCTGCTCCTTCAAGTGGAAGACACTCTCATCATTATCGTGTGTTGGAGAAAATAGTACAGCCAGTGGAAATTCATGTCACGTGAAAACGTTTTATTCCCAACTTATTCCCAACTATATTTTTCACACTATAAGACGCACCTTGATTCAGAAGAAGAAAACAAGAAAAAAAGGTTTTGGCCTCCGTGTCTCCCTCCCCCATTTTCAGCCCTTTTATCAGCCCATTTCCAGCTTGTTTTTCGGCCCCTTTTTGGGGCTGTTTTCCCAGGGCGTGCGGAGGCCGAAAACAGACAGAAGAAAGGGCTGAAAACAGGCCAAAAAAAGGACGAGCAGAGGTCAAAAATGGGCAGCGAGTGGGCACAGCTTCAGCAATATTTGCTCCATAAGATGCACAGACATTTCCACCCACTTTCGGGAGACAAAAATTTGCGTCTTATAGTCTGGAAAATACAGTAGGTCTTAGGAAAAAAAGAGAAGGAAATCCAGCTTTTAAAATGAAATATAAAACATAAACCTCAGCCCTTCATTTCCCTTTTGCCTAACTCATCATAACTACACGAACATTCAACGTCAGTAAAGGGGAAGTAAATTCTAGTCAACCGCAGCAAGTATTTTTTTTAAGCAGGATGTGCAACAGAAAGTGCCTACATCAATCTGGATTATCTAGAGTCTTTTCATTTAGGATGCAGATTGGGATAATTACTGAGACAGCCTTGGTCACATTTGTCCATGATCTTTTGTGCCCCCCCAAGATGGTGGTACTACATCTGTTCTGGCTGTCCTTTATGGTTTGGTTTAGCAGCTGTCAATACCATTGACCACAATACAGGTAGTCTTCAATTTATGACCTCAATTGAGCCCTCAATTTATGAATTTATATTGTTAAGTGAGAAATCTTCTTGAGTTTGCCCTATTTTACGACTTTTCTTGCCGCATTTGTTAAGTGAACCCCTGCAGCTATTAAATTACTAACACGCTTGTGAAGTTAATCTGGTTTCCTCATTGACTTTGCTTGTCAGAAAGTCACAAAAGGGGATCACACAAGTCCGGGACACTACAACTGTCTTAAATGCGAGTCAGTTGTCAAGCATCTGAAATCACGTGACCATGGGGATGCTACAACAGTCATAAGTGTGAAAGATGGTCCCAAGTGACTTTTTTTCAGTGATGTTGTAACTTCAAACGGTCACTAAATGAACTGTTGTAAGGCAAAGATTACCTTTATCCTTCTGGATGTGACCCTATGGCTTTAAGAAAATTTGGCTTTTTCTTCAGGTGTGGGGCTAAGGATGATTGGGGGTTGATAATCATATGGCGATCTGATCGTTTATTTACTGGATTTTAATTGGGATTGTTTATCTTGTAGAGTTTTTGTTTTTAACAAAAGTGAGATTTTAATTGGGATAGTTTATCTTGTAGAGTTTTTTCCTGTACACTGCTCAAAGTTGCAAGTTGAGCAGTCATACAAAATCTACATATATATATATATATATGTATGCATACATACATGCATACCTGGTTTCAAAGTCTCAAAATCAGACAACATCCGATAAGCTGTGCAGGGGTTCACACTCAGCGTGGCAGCACAAGTCAACGGAATATCTGGTGGGATTTTCAGCAGAGTTTTCTCATCAAATACTGCTTCTGTTCGCCAAGTTCCTTTGGTAAAGGATTAAAAAAAAAAGAGATTCAAGCTGTGGAACAGTTAATCACAATCTGAAAGTTCTCAGCCCTCAGAAGAGGCCTAAAGGGTTGTCAAGAAACATCCAACGGATAAAATCCATGAAAAGACTGGGTTTGTCCAACATACTAAGTTATAAACTCCGGTTTCTAAACAGCCACCATGTTTCACACATTGGGCTATGCTCCAAAATGGTTTCCTCAGCTTTGAGTTGGTCTCTGTGTGACAATCTGTCCACTACAATTTGTTGTCAAACATTTAAAGCTCAGGAAATGGACTGGACAAAAGGGAAACATGTGTTTTGCTTCAATACTGTTCCCCCCACAAAAAATTTACCAAGTCCTCCATCAGCTGGAATCACCCAGTCTCCTGCTTTCAAAGTCGTCACAGAATTTCCTGTGTCCATCACTTGCCCAACTCCTTCATTCCCTCCAACTGCAGGTAAGTCAGCAACAATGCCATAGGATCCTGCAAGAAACACAGGATCAATTTTGGTATATGAATGAATGAACGAATGAATCCAAACTTGCTTTGGGATGTACATTATTTTCTTATTCTGTAGCAAATTCCAAATAGCACATAACACATACAGTTATAAAGATTTCCAAGGTAGATCTCAACAATGTAATAAATACTGAATTGCTTTACTTATCGCTTTAAGCCAAGGGTCTCCAACTTCTCTGAGCACTGGCCACACTGAAGCTGCGTTCTTAAAATGGGAAGGATTTCAATCTCAGATGAGAATTTGGGGATTCTTAATGGAATAAATGTTCTATAAAACCTGAGTTAATGAATCCCATTAAGCTAAGCTTTAGGTAATTTTGCTTCTTAAAACACAATTGAATTGGATGCATATTGTAACATGAAGCCATAAACTATAGTTTAAAAAAAATATAAAACGGCTCATGGATGAAAAAATCTAAATCAAGAAAATCGTATTACAGCTCAATGTAATAATAATATGTGAATCCGGGCATGGAGTGGCTGAAATTTTTCCCTAGGGTTACTAATTTTCTTAGCCAGTTAGGTCTGGTCATTGGCTAGAAAAGATCCAATAGGATTGATAGACAGCTGTATCCCCAGAAGCAAGAAACAATCCTCTTGTCTCGTCTTTAATCTTTGGTGTAATAGCTATTTCCAAGCTTATGCAGATAATACCGCTTATTATGGATAGCATGTATATTATTATATAGCTTTGCTATTTAGGTTGCCATCATTTAGAGATCCTCTGCATGTGTCAAGTTCCAAATATAGAAACTTTATGAATGGCTCTTAGGAATGTTTCCAGAGATTGCACAGTATATATAGTCTGAGTTGAATTGATGAAAATAGCAGCAGCTGTAGGCAAGCTAACTCTGTCAATCCTGTGTACTATCTCACTGGGAATACTATTAAATGTGGACAATCTAGAGAGGCTTAATTTTCCGTTGACAGCACCACATAAAAGATGAATACTGGAGGCAAAAATTAAACAATGAGCATTTATGTCAAGGTTACCTTGAATCATATTGATGTCTGCTGGGTTGATAGGCGCTGCAACCATTTTCACGTGGACTCCAGTATCCCCCAGTTTGGCTAAAGCTACGTCTTTGAGGCTGCAAGGGAAAGCAGACAGAATATATCTATTATTCTTCAGTGTCTCTTTGCCAGCAAAAAGATTTGAAAAAGATATTTCACTCGCTGGCAGTTTGTCAGAAGACAAGCTCCACCAGTTTGTTCATGGCACCTACTTTTTTTTTTAAAACAGAAAAGGAAATGTACAAAAGGTGCACGTACAGATTATATATTAAACCATATTATTGTCTGCTTTTGTATGATGTGCACCCAAGAGTGCACTTAAAAACACCGTACCTCCTTTGGAAGCCAATGCCATTATTTCTAAGTTTTTATTCTTTCCCTTGAAAACCAGTTTCACCTGTATTTACAGACAGTCCTTGACGTATGACCGGGGGTTTCACGACCATTTTAAAGTTACAATGGTCTCAGAAAAGAGCATTTGGGGCTGTTTCCCCTCCCCAGTCACATGATCATATGTTGAGCAATAGTGACTGACTCGCATTTACAACTCTCTGGCCAAGTCCTCTACGGTCATGTGACCACCGTTTGCCACCGTCTGCCAGCTTCCCTAATAAGTCAATATGGAAGCTGATGTAGGAAATTAGCACCCACCCCTCTCCTAGAAGAATGAAATATTCCAGGCAATACTAAAAAAGGCAGAATATTATATTTCCCCTAAAGGAGAAACATGTTTCTAAAGACAAACTCAGAGCCTCAACTCCCCCACCCCCAGCAGCAATTTTGGTGCCAACCTATCTGCAAGACAAAAGACTGAGCCATCTTATTTACAACACAAAAGACCTTCACCCTCAGGACAGGATGGGACTACCCAACTCACAGCATGGCACAAACAAAGCCCAAAAGCTTCAACCAAACTTGAATCATGACCCATAACCCCACATGGGAACCCACAAGCAATCAGGATACTTGCTCTTGTCACAGGAACAGGAAGCAAGGTCATAGCCCAATAGGGGGTATAAATCTATCCCTCTCTCACCTGTATGCCTTTTTTGCCCAGGACCTCAAACCATGTGGACCTGTTCACCAATAAACCATCTTGCCAAATAGCTTCCATGTTTCCAGTGTTTTCTCCCCACCTGGAACTGAACCCAGATGGACATTTCTTCCACAACTGGCAAGGACAGTTGCAAGTGAAGGGAATGGAGGCGAGCTGAAATCCTTTGGTAGGCTGCAGGAATGGAGCTGAATTTCAGCTCCATTCTTCCGGTCTTTGAAGGATTCCCCCTGCACAGATGGGTGAGGAACTCTTCATGGGGACCTTAGGAACAGAACAGAAATTCTGAAGATTTCCGACACTCTTGTATTTCAAAGTATTTCCCCTCCATGCAGAGGAGAGGAGCTGAACTCCAAGGTGGGCTACTTTGAAAGCAAAAGGGCTGCCTGCTGGGAGAGTTTCAGCTCCACATGGAGCTGAAATCTTTTAACAGACAGCTCTTTCACCCCATTTGCAAATCCCAAATGCAGGGATTGCAGTTATGGAGCAAAGCAGTCACATGGGTATCTTGCTTAATGATGGCTTTGCTCCAAGACCAAGATTCCAGTCCAAATTGTACTCATAAATTGAGGATTATTTGTACAGACAGTAAGCTCTACAGTAGCTACTTGTACAGACAGTAATACAGGACAGGCAAGCTCTACAGAGGGTGGTGCGCATAGCAGAGCGCATCATCTGCACCAAGCTCCCTGAACTGCATTCCATCTTCAATAGACGATGCCAAACTACAGCCAGGAAAATAATGAAGGACCCCAGCCACCCCAACAACAGACTGTTCACCAAGATGCGGTCAGGAAAGTGCCTCTGCTCCCCGAAAGCCAACACAGAGAGACTAAGGAGGAGCTACTTCCCACAGGCAATACGGACCCTAAACCAAACCATAACAATCCCAGGATTACAAAGTATTCCTATAATCTACCTCTCTCAACTACTCCCTAACTTATTCTCCCTCCCTGTCTATATACTATTCTCTTGCCCTACTACCTATGGTCGCGAACAGTCGCATACACATTTCACTGCATTTTGTACCATGTATGACTGTATATATGATGAATAAAATTTGATTTGATTTGATTTGACAGATTTTTTATTAGTCTAAGATGAATTCACTTGATTTTGACAGATAATACTGCCGGGCCCTTTTTCTAATGATGCCTTCCCAGTTTGTTTCCTTTAAAAATCTAATTCCTGGTTTTTCTTTTCCCTCAGTTTAGTACAATGTCATCTTACTAAATGCTAGCCAAAGACTACAGAAAATGTTTAATGTTAATTTTGTTTTGTGATAAAGAAATTAAGATCTGTGGAAGCAGTTAACATCATATCTTGGCAGAAATATCAGCTGGAACATAAGAGGATGGGAGAACACTGTTTTAGTATATTTATTTCTCTTAGGTGCTATATTATTAATTTATTCTATTATGTGCTAAATTAATTCTATTAAGGGATACAATTATTTTTAAATTTTAAAAAATTGTTATGTTCATTCAGCTGCTTTTGATCTTCCTGATTTATTTTGAAAGGAATATCTGCAAAGCCAGCTGATTCTATTACAAAATAAAAATAGTAATTAGTAATAGTAATAGTAAGCCTGGAAAGTCACAGGTTGCATAAAATACCTACTTGTGGATTTGAGTCACTCAATACAAAATTCTCAGCCAGAACCAACATACAGAAAGCGATGTATAGAATGAACACATTCCAGTTCTTTAGGCTTAGCATTATTAAACACAATAGGTTGGTAAAATCAATTCAAATCAGACCAGCTTGCTATCAGATTATACACCACTTTAGTTTTAGATTACTATATTTTTCCCTTCCATCACACCACTTTGTAGACATATGAGATATGCCAGATAACACAAGACCTATTTTATTTCTCAGACCTGAACATAGAAAGCATTTTTTAATTTTTTTCATAAACAAAAACAAAAAAGTCACATACTGGTACCATTAAAATGGAACTGGCAGTTTCAACAGAACGGTTCCCCATAACTAAAAAAATGTTCAGTTTCAGGTAGTTTTAAACTAATTGATCAGAAACACAGTTTCAACTATTAATGTCATAGGAGCTTTTCAGTACAGCAACCCAAAGCCTTTTTTAAATTCCAAGTAACATCTGTGCTGCACTCAATGAGGTTTTATGGCTTACTTCAGTCCGGAATTACTGCTCATCTGTTTGAACTTAATTAGAATTTAGTTATCCATCATCCACACGGCTGTGGTGTTACTCTCTTCTGAACCACAGCCTTGCTCTATCATTAAAATGAGTATTATATATTTCCCTACTTTTCAATTCTATCCTCTCCCAAGAACACAAATAATTTCCCCTTCAATTACAAGCAGTTTACAGAGTCAGCTGGCATGGTGCTGGTCTAATTTAAAATATATTTTAAATATTTTAGGCTCCTTTTTTTATATAACGAGTCTTATTAAAAAACAAAACAAAAGATGCAAGAACATTAAATAATAAGCTCACCAATAGTCAGCCCCTCACTAAGCCCCTCCTTAATTCAGGGCAGTCCATATAATACAATAAATTTGGGTGGCTATATACATTGAATAAACAAACAACTGAACAATAAAAGAAATGCATCTCAGCTAGAAGAAATTAGAAACAAATGGATCTTTAAAGCCTTAAGGGAAAAATAAAGCCAATTTTCCCTTGGGATGGAGCTGCACAATGAAGGTGCCGGGACTGAAAAGATTAATTTTCAATGCCTACCAAATACTTAATATTATATCTACAACTCAACTAATATGTCTCTGACAGTAAGCAGAATCAGCCTGCAATACTGCATTCTAACCATTTCCATCGCCACGGTATAAGATTTTGTTAAAGGTTAAAGTTTCCTGTATTTGCATCTCTTTAGATTGCAAATCAAAGTTAGTATAATTTAATGTTACCTACAAATTAAACTTGCTATCCCCACCCCAAAACCATCTTATTTCTAGAAAACTAGCACACGTGGATGTTTTCTTTTTTCCCTATGTTACATCTACCTTTATTACCCTTGATTATTTTTTTTACTGGAAATAAATAAATTTCCCTGACCAAATGATGGAATGAGTGGATGAATCTTTATAGGTTTCTGTGACTTTGAAATTTGAACTGTTCTGGGGGTTCTGCAATGAAGGGGTTTGCGTCCTTTGTTAAATGATGCTGTCCTAAAGATCAGGTCCAGCCCTTCTTAATCCCATCACCTTGGAGTTGAAGATGTTTTGTACAGATAAGATTTCTTAATGGGCCCAAAATCTCCATCTCTAAAGATTTCTGCTGGAAGCTGTTTTACTATGCGGGAAATTGGGGCTGGAGCATATGTCTCCCGTTTCTCCCTTTGGGAAAAAATAATATTCTGCTTCTTTTAATATTCCCCAACACATTTCATTCTTCAAGGGTGGGTGGAGCTTTCCACACTTCTGAGTTTGGAAAAAGGAGGACCAACATTGTTGGGGATAATATGCTGACTCTCTAAAACCACCACTTAGACTTAGAGAGTGCTGTAAAGCACTAGGAAGCGGTATGTAAGTCTAAGTGCTGTTGCTAATGTGTGTCCTAGTGTTAAACTAATAGAGCAGGGGTCTCCAACCTTGGCCACTTTAAGACTTGTGGACTTCAACTCCCAGAATTCCTCAGTCAGCAGGTTGGAGACCCCTGTAATAGAGCACATGCTGAACTTTGAAAACTTTAAAGAAAAGGATCAATTCTGCAGTGTTCAATGGTATCTTTCTCTAAGCACCATTTCCCTAAGCATGGCATCTTAAGCTTTCCACTGTTAATTGTAGACAGAATCCACATATTTCACTAACCATATAATGTAGTAGTTTGCTGTGATAAAGCAGTTTTGGCCTACTCAAACCCCGCTCAAACCAAACCATTACACAACCTAATCCAAGACTGCTACAAATGGGAATTTCAACCCAATAATGTTGATTCATTTATTTTTTACTTTTGCAGCTTAATTCTAGGGCAGTGGTGGCAAACCTTTTACTTACCGAGTGCCAAAAAGTACGCGCTTTGCGTGTGCCATCTGCATTTGTGTGCAGCTCCTCCACATGCACTGCATGTGCAACCGTACCATCTGTGCATGCATGCAGCTTTTGCATATGCAATGCATGCGTGCTGTGTGCAGGCACTCACACACACATGAGCAATCACGTGCACATGTGCAGGAGAGCTCTGAAGACCAGCTGGATTTCCTGTTGCAATCGCACACATGTGCAGAGGAGGCTCGAAGACTAGCTGAGTCTCTGCAATCATACATGCGTACATGCGTAATCGCATGTGCATGCTCAGCTGGAGGTAAGTTGGCTGACAGCTTGTGTGCCCAGGAAGATGGCTCTGTGTGCAACCTGTGGCACTTGTGCCATAGGTTTGCCATCACGGTTCTAGGGTGTTGTGTCAGCTGACTTTTTCCAGTCCGGAACAGGTATGTGGCTAATTGCAATGCTCTTAAGAGATGCTGGATGAATATGTTTTGTGGCTAATGAAGAATTAAATACCATAAAACCAGCACAGAGAAAAATTCCACATGAGACACATCTCATTATGTTGCACAGGCCATCTTTTTTCAATCAATAATTTATAGCTCCCTTGAAAAACTGATTTTGTAATGGAAATGCTGACAGACCATTAATTACCACATAGCCTGCAAAGTATGACAGAAACCTAATTGTCCAGATTTGCTCAAATATATTATACCACTCAGCTGAATAATGGTCAACTTGCTGCAACGATCATGTAAATTGTGTAAGAAACCTGTTGCTTAATCTACAAGCTGCTGCCCAGGGAATTTTACAGCCAATATATTTGATTTCCTTTCTGGACACAAATTAAATACCACAGCAGCACTTGCAAAAGGAAGAGTGATGGAATAAGAGTATAGGATCATGTAAGCACAACTCCCTCGAATCAAAAAAAAGGATAAGCCTTCCTGAGGCAGCATTTTCCAAAATCTTTATGACAGTTAAGTGAGATATACTAACAATTGTCCAATCCCTACTTTCTTACCTTAGACTTTATTTATTTATTTAATTTATTTATTTAATTACATTTGTATACCGCCTCCCTCGAGCAGGACTCGAGGCGGTTCACACCCCAGTAAAAATAGAAACATACAATTAAAAAACCAAATTAAAAATACAAATAGAAGTGGCTAATTAATTAAAACCCAATGTAAAAAGTTAAGTTAAATTAATTAAAAATGTAAAACTAATTTAAATGAATTCAAAACCCCATTAAGTACTTTATTTACAACATTTCCTTTCGCTGATTCTTTCTCTCTAGGGACTGTAACCTAAAACATATAAAGAAGGATTGCTGGATCTGGGTATGTCTAGTAGTCTGATGAAAAGAAGGACTAAAGATGACATGATAGCAGTGTTCCGATATCTCAGAGGCTGCCCCAAAGAAGAGGGGGCCAATCTATTCTCCAAAGCATCTGAAGGCAGGACAAGAAGCAAAGGATGGAAACTAATCAAGGAGAGAAGCAACCTAGAACTAAGGAGAAATTTCCTGATAGTACTATTAATCAGTGGAACAACTTGCCTCCAGAAGTTGTGGGTGCTCCAACACTGGAAGTTTTTAAGAAAAGATTGGGCAGCCATTTGTCTGAAATGGTATAGGGTTTCCTTCTTGAGCAGGGATTTGGATAGACTTCCAAGACCCCTCCCAACTATGTTATTCTGTTTTATTAATTTCTCATTAGTCTAGCTCATATCTCTTTCTGCAGATTGTTCAACTTACCTAATATGCTCTGGGACTCTTAGACCGCTTTACTAGTAATATTTCTTCCTGCCAACCCCGGTCTCAAAAGGTAGATTCAGATTGGGCAGAGAACAATTAAATTCAACATTTGAGCTGAATCAAAAGCTGCAGATGTTTTTATCGTCAGAATAATCTACATGGAACATATTTTATTTTAACAATCAGAATTTAAAATCTCATCAAAGCCACAGAAAGTTCTGCTTTTTTAAATATATAATTTATTCACAGATTATTACTATACACAAATATTTCCTGGTAGTTAAGCTATACCAGTGGTGGCGAACCTTTTACTTACTGAGTGCCGAAAAGTATGCACTTTGCGCATGTCATCCACACTTGCGTGTGGCTCCTCCACATGTGCTGCACGTGCAACCACACCATCTGCACATGCATGCAGCTTTTGCACGTGAAATGCATGTGTGCTGCTCACAGGAACTCACGCACACAGAGCAATCGTGTGTGCATGTGTGGGAGAGCTCCAAAGACCAGCTGGATTTCCTGCTGCAATTGCGCGCATGCACAGTAGAGGCATGCACACCAGATGGGTCATTACAATCACATATGCATGCATGCACAATTGCATGTGCATGCTCAGCTGGAGGTAACTTGGCCAACAGCTTGTGTACCCAGCAAGATGGCTCTGCATGCCACCTGTGGCACCCGTGCCATAGGTTTGCCATCACAGAGCTATACCTTTAAATTACAGGAGTCCTTTGCAACACAGAAGAGCAAGAACCACTCAATATTATTGAAATTAACCAGTTTATGCCTTAGCACACTATGTGGACTAGGTATTTAATTTTGGGATTTATTTTTTAAGTAATAAAAAAGAAAAACATTTAAAAATAAATAAAAGAAACAATGGTTTGCCTATCATGTAAAAATGATAAAGGCAGGATATAAATAAATAAAAACAATAGTACTGTTCACATACTGTAATCACAATGTTGATTCTCACAATATTTTGCAACTTAAACAAAGGGTCAGTTTTCTCTTCACACTATATCACAAACCAGAAAGCTTCATTTCAAATCACATTGTGACTCTAGTCACTGACACATAAATGTTCCCTAAGATTTCAGACTTTTAAAAAACTGAAGTCAGAATCTACTGCAAGGCTAACCATCGATCTCTTATGGGTTTATTGAATTTGAAAAGAACATAATAGATGGGAGATGAATATCTCCATATCCAATGTAGAAATTCTATTCCTACACCAAGCCATTTTTGCTAAATCGATTCAACCATAATTTGCCGATATCATCCAATCCTAAATCATGCTTTGAAAATCACAGTTCATGGTTCTCAATTGCAGCAGGTATACCCCCCTAATTATAGGAATAACAATAACATCTACGTTGAAAGCAAACACAACACAGGACCAATTAGCAAACTGCAAAGAAATCCATGGGACTGCCCTATTGTCCTGCCGTAATCCACATTTCTTGAAAATAGTGTTGATGCAGTGTCCTTAGTACATTTACAGCCTACTTTCACTACTATAGTGGCTTATATTGACCCATGGGGAAAAGGTTAGCAATATAAATAATATAGAGAGACAGTTTGATGTAATGGCAAAAACGCTGGCCTAGAAACCCCAGACGCTTGTGAATTCTTGGTCCTGGGGAAACATTGTTTCGGTTCACTGTGTACTGTACTGTATATTGTTGAAATGACAATAAAACTTGACTTGAATTCTAGACTTCCCTTATTTGTTTGTTTGTTTGTTTATTTCATGAATTTTTTATACCGCCCTCCTCCCAAGGGACTCGGGGCAGTGCACAGCCATTTAAAAAGATACATAACGAAGTTAAAATATAATTAAAAAAATTAAATCATGGCCCAATTATAAAGATAAAAAATTTAAAAATTTTAAATAAGTCAAATTAAAAAGTTTAAGAACAAATTTAAGACCCCGTTAAGTGTTAGGCCAGACCAGCTTGCTGAAATAAGTGGGTTTTCAGTGTGCGCCGGAAGGCCCGCAGGTCCGCAATGGTCCAAATCTCTGGGGGCAACTCGTTCCACAGGGAGGGTGCAGCCACAGAGAAGGCTCGTACCCTCAGGGCTGTCAGACGGCATCGTCCCGACAGTGGAACCCCGAGGAGGCCCGCCCTGTGGGAATGCACCGGTCGGCTGGAGGCTGGAGGCTGACGGTGGCAACAGGCGGTCCTGTAAGTACCCGGGTCCTAAGCCACATCACAGATCACATTCAAAGCATCAACCAATGTCACCGATCAAGAAAGTTTGTTCTTTCTCTCTCCATCTGACTTTAGGCAATTGATTTAATACATCATAATAATATAATACCAAAAAATGAATAGAAACCAAAAGTAGTACCGATAGTAAATAAGCACTTTGGGTGCAAACCCAAAAGAACTGGAGCACCACGTGGACACCATCAGCATTGACAAAATCTCCACCAGTTAGTTGCAAAAGGCAGCTTTACTCAAACAGCTTACATCCTGAGACGATACCTCTAACATCCCAAAACATCAACACTTGCCTACCCTAAGTCCTTGGGAAGGACTCGATAAGTAAATAAAAAATGCCAACAACAATCTGAACATCTGACACACTGTGCAACGAACCGCTATGAAACCTGACAAAGGATTCCACGGAATCTACTTCTGAGTAGACTTCAAAAAGAAGATAACCTCAAGAGTAGCATTGTATAAATTCAAATTCAAATTTTATTGGTCACATAGACAGTCATACATGGTACGATATGCAGTGAAATGCTTACGCAACCGCAAGTAAGTTAGGCAAAATGGGAAGTGGAGCGGAGTGAGGTAGAGTCATGGTTCCTGTTATAGTTCTGAGTGTTCCTGCTGGTATTTTAAAAATTCAGGGAGGCCTGAATACCAGCAGAATAAACAATTAACCAATATTTATATGGCACACTGTTGTCGCTAATTTCTGCCTGGATAGTCTCTT
>JAEANM010015560.1:0-13579 GCA_017656035.1 Myanophis thanlyinensis
TATCCTATCCTATCCTATCCTATCCTATCCTATCCTATCCTATCCTATCCTATCCTATCCTATCCTATCCTATCCTTAGCTAGACTGATTCTGACCTACTTTAACTGGCTTGTCAGCGAGGACCATCCCTGTTACTACTATAATTCAGGAGCTAGTAAATTCTTATCTAGATTATGCAAGGCACTCTGACAATGAATCAGAAGCTGCTGCTATTATTGCAAATGAGGATAGAATAGCTGATATGTGGTCAAGATATAAAAGCTGTGTGGCTTCATTCTTTCATTTTCATTTTGCTTGTGTCTACCATGCTTCTGCACTAAGCTTAGGGTATTACAAGTCGTATCTCTATCTATATGTCAGACTTTGGGCTCATAGCTAGACCAGTGTGGTCTAGTGGTTAAAGCGCCAGGCTAAAAAGCTAGAGATTGTGAATTCAAGTCCTGCCTTAGCTATGAAAGCCATCTGGGGGACCTCAGGGTAGTCACTTTCTCTCAGGCCATCTACGTCACAGGGTTGTTGTGGGGAAAAGAGGATGGGACAGGAGGATTAGATGTATTTGCTGCCTGGAGTTATTTGTAAAAATAATAAAGGGGATATAAATAAATAGATAAATAAATAGCTACAGATAAATAAATAGAAACTAGACAGCATGTCGTGAACACTTCTATCTTTGAAGGACCTTCAGATCTGCCATTATCAGTTTACAGATTCTATGAACTGTATAGGTATAGATTACATGAACCTTCTGTGTTTCCACTTTTTTGTTTGTGTGGCAATGAAAATGACCCCAAACTTGCATCTGCTCTCCTGACTTATCCTGCAATAGTTACAATAAATATAAAAGCAAAACAGTTGATTTTTAAAAAATTCAATGAAGTAATCAGTTAGAATGCAAAATAAATAAAGTTCATTTTGATTCTGTTTATATTGTGTGACACCTTTTTGCCTCGACACTGAGCTAGCACTCATGGTGAATAGGGATTAAAGTTCATTTTAGAGGCCTTTGTTGAGATGCCTCTTGCAAATCTCAAGTCAGTTGGGCGGCTTTTAGATAGAGTTAATCTCATTTCTAGAAACTGGACTATCGTTCCCCCTTTTTATTAACTGGAATATAACAAGCAGGCTATTAAAATAAGTGAATAAGTTTGCAAATAATCAGCTTCAAATATTATGTAAGAACAAAAAGAGAAAATGAAGGAGAAATCTGTTTCAACCTTTTCTTGAGGACATTCAGAACAACCAAGTTTAAAACAATGCAAACTTTTTAAAACAATGTATTCTCTTGGCTCTTTAAAGTCACATCAGATGCTTCTTTCCTGCCCGTTTCAACTTGTATGTCCCTATTTGCTGGTAGCTACAGGCTTAATTTGTGGCAACATACCTCTTTGATATTTCCTTTTTCTTTTTAAAAAGAGATTGTTTTCTGGCCACCTTACATCTAGCTACTCACAAGTAAACTCCTGGCTTCCAGGGCATCTACACTCAAGAAAAGGTTCACAGATATACAGTGTTTCTATCCCCCCCGGCAAAAAAGCACCATGGAAAAAACTTAGCATTTATTTGCTAAGTTGTGGATTCAGAGACCCAGCCCCTCCCAAAGATAGCCTCGATCTGCCTCTTAAAAGTGAAACTGACTTCTTTCTTTCGGCAAAATTTCCATCTCTTCACCTTGACATAGGGAATGCTTGTTTTTATTTTTAATTTTTTTTAAAAAATTTGGTCAGGAAGAAAAATTAGATGGAGCCACCTTAAATACCATAAAGCTCCATAAGCTTCCCACCCACCCCTTTTCCATTCCTATGCCCAGAGCACCCGCGGCACTTTAATTACCTGGCCGGGTCTCGACGTCATTTGCTGGACCACAGTATTTGTACTTGCTCACTGTACCTTCTTTCTTTAAGACAGATTTGTCCTGTTGATGAAGACATGAGTTATTCAAGTAGAGGCTTTCCAAAAAAACCATTTCAGATTTTTTTTTTTTTAAAGGCTGAAGGAAAAACCTTCGAGACGCCAAACGGTGTGTTATTTATTTTGCTTTAGCAATGGTGGCATTCCCTCCCACTTTCTGCTGGTGACATTTAATTCTGCAAGCGGAGAAGGGAAGCCAGGAGCCAGATGAAAACCTCAAATGTTTCAACAGGAAGGTCAGCAGGGAGGGAAAAGGAGCTGCCATGGAGCCCTCAAGCCAGGCTGGAATTCCAGCCCTGGCTTCAGTGGTGGAGGCACCTGGTTAACTTCTGTTCCAGGAATAGCTCCTCCAGAAGTCCCATCAAGATGAATGGGGGAGTTGTGCAAAGATGCACCCCTATGCCTTGGTGCATGGGAATGGGCATCCCCATTCATTCATTGCCATATTGATCCCAATTAGAAGGTACAAAGTTTGCATGGACAGAGGGTTTGTGGGTTTGTTTTTGTTTATTTTTGAATGCAGAACTTCAATGATGCACTTGAACTCCATGGCTGTTGAGAGATTGCTGGTGACTTGGACTAGAGATTTTATCCATCTTATTAAGAGAATAAATAATTCTGAGTGGCTCCTTCTGAGTTCTGACTTCTGGGTTTTAAAACAGGAATGACCACAAAGTATATTTTCTGGGCTCCATTCGGCATTTGTTGTCTCCTTCCCTAAGTTGTCTACTCCCTGGAACCATATTTACTGGATTGTTGTTTTCTTGCCTCCACTGTGTCATTTTCCCTTACATGGCTTCTTTCTCTTTCCTTGTCTCTATCTTGCCACAATATCCCATCCAGTTTTTTCCCAGGCTGCTTTTACCATTCCATAAGGACAACCCTTGAATTCATAGAACTCCTCTTCTAAGAAGATCTTAGAAGAGGAGTTCTATAAATTTAATATAATAGAGGAGTTCTATAAGTTTTTTTTTAATTTGTCAAACAGTAAAGGTACAAGTACAGGTATGAACATGAACATAACAAAGAAAGTAAATACAAGTAAAGGGGGACAGTAAGACAGGGATGGTAGGCACGCTGGTGTGCTTATGCACGTCCCCTTTACGGACCTCTTAGGAATGGAGTGAGGTCATGGTAGACAGTTTGAGGTTGAAGCTGTGAGGGTTTGAGGATGTAACAATGGAGTCGGGTAGAATATTCCAGGTGTTGACAACTCTGTTGTTGAAATCATATTTTCTACAATCAAGTTTGGAGTGGTTTACTTTGAGTTTGGTAACAATTGTTTGCTTGTGTATAATTGTGATTGAAGCTGAAGTAGTCATTGACAGGTAAGACATTGGAGCAGACAATTCTGTGTACTATGCTTAGATTGCACCGCAGGCGGCGCAGTTCCAGATTGTTCAAGCCCAGAATTTCAAGTCTAGTGGCATAAGGGATTCTATTGTGAGTAGAGGAGTGGAGTATTCTTCTTATGAAATACCTCTGGACCCACTCAATCATGTTAATATCTGATATACAGTGTGGATTCCAAGCAGATGAGCTGTATTCAAGTATTGGTCTGGCAAAAGTTTTGTATGCCCTAGTAAGCAGTACAGTGTTACCAGAGAAGAAGCTACACAAGATTAGGTTAACAACTCTTAATGCCCTTTTGGCAATGCTGTTATAGTGAGCTCTGAGGCTTAGATTGTTTGAGATGAGTACTCCTAGGTCCCTGACAGAGTGTGTGTCATCTATGAGGTCGTTTCCACCTAACTTGTATTTGGTGTTCTGATTTTTTTTGCCAATGTGTAGGACAGAGCATTTGTTAGTTGAGATTTGGAGTTGCCAAATGCGCGACCATTCTGACCCATAGTCAAGGTCATTTTGTAGGGCAGCAGCATTGTCATGGTGTTAAATAATTTTATGTCATCAGTGAAGGGGATGCAGCTGCTATTAATGTGATTTCAAAGGTCATTGATGTAAAGTAGAAAGAGAGTGGGTCCTAAAACGCTGCCTTGAGAGACACCGCTGCTAATTGGTGCCAGATTTGATTGAGCCCTCCCTATTTTGACTATTTGTTGCCTGTTGGATAGGAACTTGTGCAGGGAACCAGAGATGCCATAGGAACTTAGCTTCATCAGTAATTTGTCATGGACCACTCAGTCAAAGGCTTTACTGAAGTCAATGTAAATTGCGTCTGTTGCTTTACCCTGGTCAAGATGTGTGGTCCAAGTGTTTCTACAGTGTAGGAGCTGCAGATTACAGAACAATTTTTTCCTAAAACCAAACTGCTTGTTAGATAGCAGGTTGTTTGTCTCTAAGTGGTGGGTGATGGATTGGTTTATAATTGATTCCATAGCAACATAGTGAAATTGGTCTGTAATTTTTGACTAGACTGGGGTCTCTCTTTTTAAATATGGGTATGTCTGTGGCTATTGACCATAGGTCAGGCAAGGAGCTGGTTCTGAAGGATACCTCATAGATTGTGCATAGGGGTTCAGCTAGGACAGTGGCAAGCTTTTTCAAAAAGTAGGCACATAATCCAATATAAGTATTATATAAGTTCAATATAATAGAGGAGTTCAAAAATTCAATAAATTCAATATAACAAATAGAATTATTTGTGACTGCCAGAGTCACAAATAACTTTCTGGGAGACAAAGCCCAGAATCTAATAACAATACTTACTAATTGGGATTGTGGAAAGATTCAACTCCAAAAATTGGATATGAACATGACTTGATTAAAATCACTGAATGTTATTATCCTTCTGAACTTGGTGCATCTTTTTTTTAACTGATTTAGAAAACTACATTGAATTATAGGTAGTCTTGACCTTACAACCACAACTGGGACAGGGATTTTGGTTGCTAAGTGATAGAGTCATTAAGTGAGTCACCACGTGACTGGACTCAATTTTACAACCACTTTTACTGGGACTATTAATCATGCTATCATTAAGCAGATCCAGTTTCCCCCAATGACTTTGCTTGACCAATGTTGTCTGGAAAGGTTGCAAATCACATGTGACCACAAGATGCTGCAACCATTGTAAACACAAGCTGGTTGCCAGGTACCCGAATTGCAATCACATAACCATGGGAATGTGCGATGTTTGTAGCTATGAGGATGGATCATATGTTATTTTTTTTCAAACTACCATCATATTTTCAAACCCAGCAATACCACTTAGACTTATATACCTCTTCACAGTGCTTTTGTCATGCCCCCATCGGAGTCTGACTCTGCAGAGGAAGATGAGTTGGAACAAGAGCCAACAGAGATTGAGAAGGCAGCTCTGTTGCCTTGGAAGAAACTGAGGAAGGGCAGAGTCAGTCCAGGAAAGGCTTTTCTGAAGTAGTAAGGCCTGCAGACAGGGAGGAGCAGGAGAGACAGAGTTCAGGAGAATTGGAAGGACTACCCCCTCCTGATCCAAGAAGATGTAGAGAGGAGAGAAAGCGTGACCAACACAAAGAGACAGCTATGAGGGAGGAGAGTGGCCCAGCCCCCTTCACAAGGCAGACCTGGGGAATGAGATGTAAGGAGGTGCCAGTGGGAGGTACATTTGTCGGGAACAAGTGTTGAATCTGTGGCACCTCGTGTGCAATTGCCAAAGCCTGGAGTTTGTTGTACTCTGTATTGTGGGGCTTGCCTGGTTGGTCTGCTTTGCTGAAACTCTGGTCCTGGTTACTGTTGGGCTAACCTGGCTTATTGGACTACTGGCCCTGGTTACTGTTGGGCTAATCTGGCTTATTGGACTGCTGGCCCTGGTTGCTGTGTGGCTAATCTTGCTACTGGACTACTCACAGCCAGAGGCTTCTAAAGGTACATGTGAGAGCTTTTCTCCAGGACTGGTAGTGACTGTGGAAACGTTTTGGGGGCACAGTTGGAGCAATAAAGGGATGTTGGACCTGTTCTCTGGCTATGTTGCTTTCCTGCCACACTCAGGGTCATCACAGCTTTACAGCCATCTCTCGGCAGATTACAAGTGTCAGCATATTGCCCCCATCAATCTGGATCCTCATTTTACTGATTTTGGAAGGATGGAAGGCTGAATCAACCTTGAGCCAGTCGGGATTCAACTCCTAGCTGTGGGCAGAGTTAGCCTGCAATACTGCACTCTAACCATTTTGCCACCATTGAATTCTAACCAGTGCACCAAATGTGATTAAACCCACATTTAATCCTTTGAATCAAAGTATTGAAATGTATTAATTAATGTGAATCAATTCAAAGCACCAAATCATACAGAACTAGATCCAATTTGAATCAATGGTCAAATTGGGGTCAAAGCCAATTCACACATCTCTATCATTAACTACCTTACCACCCAATGGAATGTAAGTGGAAGTTTTTTTTTAAAAAAAACTTTATTTACTGCAGTTCTATCCTGCCTTTATTCCAGGAGCACAGTCTACTTTTACACTCTATTTTTGGAATGAGCCTTTTAGGAAGAGAGCTATGAGAGACAGTGATCTATCACAAAGATTCATGAATCAATGGGAATTGGAAGCTGCATTTCTCCTACTATTTTGGCTAAGATTCAGCTTAATTCTTAGCCATGAGACTCACTGGGTATTTTTGGGTCTATCAAATCACTCCTGCATTCTGAAAGAAGTCAGTTGCCAATTCAGAGATTTGACAGTTTGCAATCCTAAACCAGTTAAGCAGCAAAACCTACTAAAACAGCTCACAAGACTGGGGGGATTTGGCACAGACATACTACTTTTCTTCAGTAGAGGGCATCTATCAGCTAGAGACCAGCTTCTTGATAATAATCTTCTTCCATTGAATTACCAGCCCACTGTGATCATCTGTGATCATCAGATAAATTTTCCGAATGACTATTGCCCAGCAATGTAGTTGACGCTTGCTGTTTGCACAGGGAATACACCTTCTTTAGTGTGATTGCGCTAAACCAAACAGCTTTGTTAGATGCAGATATTATGACATGAAAACAGAACTAGCAATGCAAAACTCCTGCACTAATTGATTCCTTCTCTTTTGGCTTCTGTTTTTAACCGACTGATGACAGCTGTTAGAAAGTAGGGCTCTGAAAAGCATTTGGAGGAAAAAAAGTGCTACTCAAAACGTATTAGCATGAGTGAAGTAACTCACCTTGAAGCGTTAATCAGTTGTATCCTCTGGAAGGTTGTTCCTGTGCATGCCTACATGCACAGACACTTGTAATGGGACTACCAGTGAAATGAAATAGCCCATACACACACAGATAACCAATGCAAGCCTTCACAATAATTGTGTAAGCCTTCCAAGGAATTTATTGGTTTCGAAAAAGACATCTCACTCATGGCAACACACTTTGTGAAAACATCTCTTCCTAAGGCTTCACATATACATCTGCAAAAGGACGTGGTAGGGGTATGGATATGCCAAGGTATATGGCTCCACCAACAGGCACGTACCCCAAAGTCCAAGATGCAGAAAAAATTACCAAACCCCCCACCCACCCTTTGCAAAGGCTAGTTCATTTTCAAGTGCTGGTGACAGGAGTGAGGCTAAACCTCTCAGATTCAAACCCCCCCAACACTTTTTTGGCTGCATTCCTGACTCTGTAATCTGGGAAGGGGGCAAGCGGTTGTCAAGCCCCTTGCAAGCCAAAAATAATGGCTGGAGGGTTTTATTTGACTTGGTAGATCACCCGTTGTGGCAGGCTCTGATTTATAACATTTTCCTTTAAATGTTCCCAAAGGAATATAACCTCCAAAAAAGCAAACACTGATCTCTTTATAAAGCCAAGATTATTTTATAAGCTGCAGGACACGTCTCCTTGCTCCCTTTCAAACATGCCTATCGGTTGTGGTTAGTGAAAACAAAAGTGGAAGGAAGTCTAGGTAGGAATAGATGAGCTCAGAAAAGAACATCATCTGAAATTGATAGCAAAAGGATGAAGCTAGGAACAAGGCAAAGGGCCTGAAAGAGATGAGTTCCCAAAGAGATAATTGCAAGTTTCAACACAAGCTGTGGTGCTAAAGTTTTGTGTTTCTCATTTCAGGGAAGGGAAAAAGAAGAAGAGGGTGACAAGAAAGGAACGGAAACTGGAAACTCTCTTGAGAAAAGTAGGACCTCGTTTCAGTCTTCCCATGGAGAAGAGGCACTTTAAAAAAAAAAACTATAATAAAGCCATCCAATACTCACACTGTTTACAACACGGATGTTCAACCTTGTCAACCTTAAGCCTTGTGAACTTCAACTCTCAGAATTCTCCAGCCAGCCATGAGGAGTTGAAGTCCACCAGTTTTAAAAGTTGCCAAATTTGGACAGTCCTGGTTTTTACAGAGTCACATAAGTGTACTGATGTGACATCATCATGATTGGTCAGAAAAATGTGGGTTGATGAATGTCACCTTTTCCCACCTTTTTAAAGGCATCCAGAAAATGATTAGATAAAGAAGGTAGGAGCATGGGACATGGAGGCCACATTTCTTCATATCCTGATCTGCAAAAAATAAAAAAATAAAAAATAAAAAATCTGGCCCAAAGATATTTCTGTCCTCTCAGATACCACCAAGCCCTACATGTGGTTAGTAATTCAGTTTCTATTTCATTTGGAATTCGTTGAACACTGTTGTTTACAATAGACGTTGTGCTTTTTCATCCTAATTGGAAACATTTTGTATTAAATCTGATGGGTGAAGCAAAGAATGTAAAGTGTAACTGATAGGCTTTTCAACCTGATTTTTATTTTCTGTGATCTTAGGGATGTCATTTAGTGCCCTCCCCATGACAGTGGCCCCACGTCTTCAATTTATTTCTATTTTTAATAAAGACACTGAAATCCACCTTTGCTTTATTGCCCCCTGGGTCATAATCAGTGGTTTGAGGATATTCCATTAAGTTATCTTAAGATACATTTTTACTATGATAGATTTAAAATTTCCAATGTATTACAAATACGTGATCCTACTCAACGCCAAACATTTGAGTTCTCTGCTCATCTATCTCGACAATAATAAATGTAAGGATTCCATTTTCCCCCCTTCAAGGTCTCATCAAATAAAATTACTATGTCTCCATTCATTTATTTTGATTTTTTTTTTTAGTTTGATTTGATTTCTACAGAGGTTTGCTAGCTTCCCTTTTAATTGCCTGCATGATACATATGGAAAAAAAAGGAGGCTGCTGCTGGATGGACAACTATGTGGGTGAGAGAATATTAGGTGGCTTAACTAAGAGCCCTTAGTTGTTGCTGGTCTGTTTCATCTACATATCTTTTCCTTGATAAGTATTTCTTGTAAGATAGTCATTATTTTGTGGGAAGCACCTGAACCATTAAAAGTGCACAACTGTTACTGTTTACCGTATTTTACCTGCTACATCATCCCTGAGTTTTCAAAAGCTTCTAAATTATACATGAGTAGACAGTAGTAAGAAGATGAATGGTTACTGATTGGAACCCTGGAGAGTAGGATTATTTTCTTATATGTCTTCTTGCAAGGCATACCTGGGAAAGTCTTCATAGCAGACTGAGGGTCTTCAGCCAGAGTTGCCTATAAGGTAGATCAGACTAGGAAACTCAAAATTAGTATCTTGGAGTGGACTCAAGTCATGCTTGTTGCCTTGGTAGTGGCAACAATCTCCTGTCCTATCTTTCAATGCCATTTCTTATTCATTCTATGGCTATTCATCTTCACTTTCTTATTTATTGCTAATAAAAGAAAGACCCACTTGGTTAAAAAAATCACTATTACTGTTTGCCAACTTGGGTGCCTTTGGAAAGAAAGTCAGAACATACATGGACTGGGTGAATGTATGGATAAATAAATAATATCCTTTGATTCTAGCTTCAGTTCATGTGTGTTATGGATGTGAATTCTGTATTTGTTAGTGCTCCCTCACATCTTCTTCCCCAGCGTTTTCCCAAACCCAGAAAGTCTAAGGCCAAGTAAGCAATTGTTATCTCCCTCATATCAAGATTTGGAGTCTGGGAGATGATGTAGTCCTTCAGTCTTTGTTCTCGCACAGCCATAATTTCATGTCTTCCTCTAGTCTTTTTTATGGGTTCTTGTGGTCATAACAGCTCTTTATTGGTGACCATGGGGGAAGGCAAAGCCAAGATGGTGGTTACAACCACATAACTGAAGCCCTACTCCTTTGATCCCAGAATCACCTCTTCCATCTTAATTGTTTAAACTCTGTTTTAGATACTACGGGGGCCCTATTAATCCTAATCTATATCCTATCTATTATTCCTTATTTTCCTTTTTGTAGCATCCAGTCTTTTATTTTTAATTCAGCTCTATTTCCTTCATATCATTTGAAGGTGACTAGCTAATTATCCTGTAACTTTTATATTAATTGTTCTTTTCCTTTTTTCACCACTTGACAACTCAATTTTACCATCAGTGATCACTTGAGTAGATGTATAAAAAAAATCAGAGAATGGTCTTGATGCGTTCCAATATAAAATGGAAATGCCATTATCGAAATTACCATCACAAAAAAGGTTCAATGTTTTAAAGACAATCACAACTACTCCCCTTTCTAAATATCTTACGCTATTTGAACTGGACTGAAAAACCTCATGGACTCGACTGACAGTTCATAGAACTAATCCTTACACAAATAAGTAAAAATGTCATTTTGGCTCTCTTTCTCTTAATAACAAGGGAAACTTTTGTACAGCCATTGTTTCTGACAGTTCATTTCTTCAAATTAAACAAGTCATTCATCACTGTGCTTCCAAGCAGCCAGAGCCTGTCTTCATCTCCAAAAGTTCAGCATGATGAACTTACCTTCGGCAGTTAATCAAGTATATTTTACATCCCTTGACAGCACACCCAGAGACCTGATACTGTTCTTATGGCAGCAGATTCGGTATGATGCATCTTCCAAATTGAATTACCTTTCGAGTGTTTAATAACGGCGGATCTGCAATCTTGTAGTCCTAGAGAACACTTCTGGAATGTCAAGAACCTATTCTGGGCACTGTTGGACAAAGAGCTTTTTTCATCCTGAAAATGTTCTGCAATGGGAGGCACACTCAGCTGCAAAATACCAATATTCCATAATGCTACCTGAATCTAGCTCTCCTCTAGAACATAGAATCAAAAGCATTTGAACCAAAGGCATTAAAAAAATAAATCTTGAGGGGGGGTGAGGGGGGGGGTCCTCCTAAACTGTAAGAAAGGAGACAGCTTCAACTGCAAGAGATCTCTTCACTCCCATCCTGCCCCACACACACATAGTGTGCATTTGATCAGAAAGAAAGCTGAACTGGTAATTATCAGATGTGTCAATGGCACTTTGAAAGAAACCTTAGTACAATGACTATACTAATGCACTACTCCTGGGCTTATGTGGTTATCTTTATTAAGACTTGTGGAAAGACTTTAAATATCTGCAGAGATGCATGACTTATCACTCCCTCTTACTTTTAGATAGGAAGTATCTTTAACAGGCAATTCATCATGGGCAGATTTGAAAAAGTAGCCATAAGAAGCCCAGGACTGTAAAAAAAAAAAAAAAACCTTTAGCATGTGCCCCAGCAGACTTAGATTTCCACACTGTCTTTATTTTAAAATCAAGCCTTCTTGACTGTTTATTTGTTAAATGATATGAACTGTATCTCAACTGACCCATATACCGTATCTTTTTGAGGCGCTACTGGCCAATATTTTTGAAATTTTTCCTCTCAGTTTTTTTTTAAATGTATCTATAAATATCTAAGACTATATTCCACAAAGGCATTTGAAGCAATTTAAAAATAAAGTAAAATTTTATGAAATCCCATATATTCAAATTGGGATACTGAAATCAATCAACTACTAAGGGCTGTCACATTCTCAAGTAATCCTATTTGTTCAGTTCAGATATATGTTTGAGATTGTTTCAATTTAGCTAACAGATGGAATCTGTTATCATGAATCAGCCACTCTTTTGTCAGTAGTTGGAGGAGATTTTTAAAAGATAGCACGAAAAATTGTGGCAAGCCCCTGGGCACACTATCTTTAGCAGGGAAACTTCAGGCCATTTTATACTTTCTTCATTCGTGTCAGAAGCACCTACAAATTGTAGACATATAACGTTTGTCACTGAACAAATACGATAGGCACACAATAAGTCACAGAAATATAGCACATGTAAACAGTATGTGGAATAGACTTAGAACTAAATGAACATTCACCCAGTATCAGGCCAGATCTTTCTTTGTACATTTGAAGGACATCATATGAGCTGTAGCACTTGCAAGATGGATTATTCTGCTTCACACTCACATAGAATGTCTTCTATAAGGAAGCCCCATTTTCTTAGATTGTCCTTTGTCCTACTCCAGCGGGAAGTTTATTTAGCCATTTCCATTTAGGTGAAGTGCAGACAATTGTGTGGTTGTTCTCAGTTGCCCAGTAGCTCCTTACTCATCTTCCATATCTCCAGGGCAGTTTGTGGCGGCTAGTTGTTAGGAGGGGCAGAAGTTTTGAGGAAGCTGTTCCTCTATCTTAGTCTTGACCTTGAAGGTTGATGGTCATATAACAGGCGTATTATACAGTACATCAATTGTGCAAATAGATTCTAAAGTATTGAGATTCTAATCCGACTAGGATCTAATACTGCAGTGCAGTTGGTATGACAAGTTACTACATTGCGGGGAACAGTCTGACAATGTAACAACAGTCTGAAGACCCTGACATGGTGTGGCCATTGAGGGGTGGCTTATTTTGACCTCTCCCTTAAACACAGCAAAATGAAACAGATATCTTTCTTGAGGTTGACTACCTTGTCTCAACCAGCTGACCCACACAGAAGCTACATGAGCTGGATTCAGGTTCCAGAAACAACATAAAGTACAGGGGTACTTTAGCAGTAGACAGCAAGACAGGAATCCCAGAAGGAGACAAATAATCACTGTTGTTTTTGCCTTGCCTCCAACTCCCTTCAATTAAGAAGGAAGGGTGTGTGGGGGTGGGGGGGTGGGGGAGAGACCAACCTAACAAATCATTCCAACGAGACCCCAGGGTGAAAACAGAGTCTGCTTTACAATTGCTAATGAGGTGCCAAGCAATTTGTTACTCCTCTTACTACTGTATGTTTTATTTCTGGAGGAGATAAGTTCTGACTAGAGACTTTTTTGCCTCATTGAGTTTAGGAGGGCTGGGAAATTCTATAACTGAAGGTGGATAATTTGAAGCAGGGAAAAAAAAAAGAATTTGGTTGATTCTAAAGCAACAGGAGCTCTGTTTACCCGGTTGTTTTGTATTTGTATGGAGGCTAACTTGGAAATAAAACAACCAATCTTCTCTCTCTGCCATATTGATTAATGTTTCATGGTGGAGAACTAACAAAAGCTGATCAGCATGATAACATATGCAATCAGGGATGGATTCAGACAATCCCCTTAGATAAAAAAAACCCCATAGATATATATTTTAGGGTATTGACAAATGTGATGAGTGTTCAAAGAACATACTCTTATCTGTCCAGCTATCTATCACAGCCAGAGGTGAAATTCGTTAGCAGGTTCTAGCCAGTTTGCTAGAACTGGTAGTAAATTTTCTAATCAGTTCGGAGAACCGGTTGTTAGAAGAAATCCCCTTCTGTTTTTTTCCACTTTACAGGGTTAATCTTGTAAGGAAGGCAGGAATAAAACATTCTGGTGCTGTTTCTAACCTAATCTTTATTGCCCTGCTTACAGAAACTGCCCACCCAGTCACATGACCCCCCCCAGCCACGCCCA
>JAEANM010015561.1:0-13579 GCA_017656035.1 Myanophis thanlyinensis
AAATAAATAAATAAATAAATAATATTGCTATATATATTAAAAGAGGGCATGTGGTGGCTCAATGGTTGAGATGCTGAGCTTATCAGCTCAAAAGCTGACAACCCATGTTTGAGACCTGAGTGCTGCATCGTGTGTTGAGCTCCCATTCTTGCCTCAATTCCTGCATGCCTAACAATTTGAAAGCATGCAAATGTGAATAGATAAATTGGCAACACTTTTGGGGGTGGGGCTAACAGCATTCCATGCACCTTGCTGTATAGTCATGCTGGCCACATGATCATAGAAGAGTGTTTGGAGAATTCTGGCTCTCTTAGCTAAGAAATGGTTGTACAGTAGTACCTTCTAAAGTTGGAAACAATTGAATAGGGGCAAAATTTACCTTCATATGTTAAAGTGGTCAAATTGGCTACTTGTTTCCAGCATGTGTAGAATTAAGCAGTTTGTCTACAAAAGTAAATGAGACTCAAGATGAATGTTGTTTTGCGGGATCCTATATAGTACTGTAGTTTCCCCCAAGAATTAAGATTCGTTTGTCTTCCTGTGCTGATGACGGCTATATTCCAGAGGCAAGAAAACTTCTAGAGTGCCATTCCAAATTACATCAGTAGGAAAATATAAATAGCTTGATGTCCTCTCTAGAAAAGTTATTTGTAGACTTAAATGTAATAATATCTCCTATGGCTTCTATTTTTTTAAGTGGGAAGGAAGTTTAATTTCAAGCTTAACACAATTTATAGTTTTATAGAAGGTGAGAAATATAGCAGATCACTCATAGTAGCTTTATTTTTTCCCCTTTCTCTTTAAGCAAAGAAAGGTTGAATCTGACAAGAGTATATTATTTTAAAGGGTTTCCCTACATAGGAGTAATCATACCCCCCCATGCCTTCTTTAGTATCTTCTCTGGTGGATGGTACAGTCTCAATTTTAAATTAGTTCAGTAGTTGTCCTAAATGCATTTTCACCCATAATAGGAGAGGTGGGCAGGATTGTTAAAAAAAGAAAGCTAATTTGGTCTAGGAGTTAAAGCACCAGGCTAGAAACCAGAAGGCTGTGAGTTCTAGTCTTACTTTAGGCATGGAAGCTGGCTGAGTGACATTGAGCCAATCTCTCTCTCTCCTCTCTCAGGGTTCTCATGGGGTAGAGAGATAGAAGGAGGAAGGAGCATTAGGTATATTTCCCATATATTTCATTTATAAAAAATAATAAAGGCTAGATATTAAATAGATAATTAAATCAAATGAAGATGCAGGTAAAAGAAAACTTCCACATTCCAACAAGCACTTGTCACTGTTAACATTGCTGGCAGCATATTTGGAATGATTGAAGTTGGAATCTCTGGACAAAATATAAGATTACTCAATTAATTTGTGTTCTGCACAATTCAGGTAAGTAAAACAGGAAAAAAAATGAAGGGAATATAAGGCAAGGAAGAGCAGGGGTGGATGGGAGGGCCCAAACATTGTCAGGGGCAGGTGGGCAGAGCCAAATGTCACTGCTGCTACCAGATCAGCCGAACCGGTATGACCAGACTGCATTTCGCCACTGTTCTGCACATAGTGCTGAATAACCAAATGGATCATTAGTATAAGTTTGTTTTTGATATATGGCAGAGATAGTTGAAGCAGATTGCCTTGATAGTGACGTGTAGGCAATAGAGACAGCATCTTGTGTTCCTGTCCTTGAAATCACTAAATAGATCACACTCATGTTAGGAAAAAACTACTTGTATCAATCAACCTAAGCAAATATTATCTAAACATGAAACAAGGGCCAGATTTTTTTCCGCAGGAAAGGTTCTATCTTTTTATGAGCAAGCTTTGCTCAAGAAGTAATGCTAAATTGTGGAAATGATTCTTCTCTAGAAATGCTAACCATCTCAAATGAGCAGCATTTTCTTCTTGTCCAGATACTAACTACAGGAAGTCATTAATTTTCCAATGACTGAATATGAAGCAAAGAAGAAAGATAAACCTGGGTCAGATATAATATTAAGCTATTATTTAGTATTATGGGAATGGAGTGCAGTTTGCCTTTAATACAATACAATACAATAAGGCTATTGTACAGTTGTGAGAGGAGAAGCCTAAAAGCTTTGAGTTTCAATGAAATGTTGTTTTCCAACTACATCTGAATTAGGGAAAGCATGATTTGTCCTAATAGTGGTTGTGAATAAAGTAGCATATGTCACTAAAGTTTGAGTATAATAACATATATATCACTCTATACTTTCTCACGCTGATGCTTTTATGGAAAGACCCTTTTGGCATTCTTTGCGATTCTCATGGCATTACTGCAAACTTTATTACAGATTATTCCTACTTAAAATTATGATTAGAAAAATGCCCTCTTTAAGTAGATCTCACAGTTCAATTTCTTCTATTTTGCAAACATTCCATTAATTACAGTATGCCTTCATTCTATCCAGTTATGAGTCCATAAAAATCTTATTTGTTGTTACTTGTCTACTAATTTAATTCAGAAGCCCTTGATGAACAGTTTTATCAAAAATTTTAATAATTCCAAATATAATATCTCTTGCAAAGCTGTAAATTTGCTGTATGACTTTCCCTTTCAGACTTCATATATTCCTTCCAAGTGGATCTTGATTTTCTATCAAGTAGAATTAGTTTGCCATTGTTTGCTTCCTAGAGCTGAGATAGAGTGACTGGCTTTGTGCCTAAAACAGGACTGGAATTTATGGTCTCATAATACTTAGTAACCACTACACTGAACTGGTTTTTATAATGTTCACTGGCACTCATTTTTTCTGGATCCAATTGAAGATGTTGCATTTAACCTAGATAAGCTTTCAAGGCCTAGAATTGTGACATCTAAAGCAATGCTTCTTCCCACATTTCAACCCTCTTTCAGAGATGTATAACGAGTGCTATGTAAATGTTAGCATTTGGAGTGGCAGCCTCTAACTTAAGGATGCTATGCCCAGGAAGGTATGCTGGATATCATCTGTTCTGTCTTTTGGGTGTTATGCAACTATTCCCACTAGGCTTTTTAGTAATAATGATGTTGGGGTACTTTAACCTTCTATTTTGTTTATTACTGCTTATTCCTTATTTTATTCTATATAATTTATGTGACATTTTAATGTACTTTCAGTTGTTGAAAATTAGAATTGCAATTGCTGTATAAATTACTTGATTTAAAAAGAAAGAAAGAAATGGTATAAATTTTTTTAAATAAAGTAATAAATAGATATGTCATCAAACTATTTGCCTGGTTAGCTGGTAGGTTTCTTGCTTTTGATCTAACAAATCAAGTATTTGTTGCTTATATTTTCTTTTTTTTAAAGCTGGTTTTTCCCATTTGTTTTGTTTGCTCTTTTGGTAAGTTTATTTGCTTTGCCAGAGTTTCTGTTCTTTCTGAACCATTTCATTTGTAAGTTCTTTCACTTTTCATTGGTGATCATCTAACTTTTAAAGAACACTTTGTTGAATTAGTTCCTGTGCTATCACTCACTTGGACCTTTATATAACTTTCTGTCTGTGTGGTAGAATTTCCAAAGAGTTTTTCTTATTGATCAATCCTACCAAAAATTCAAAACAACTCCACGTGTCTTAGATGAGACAACTGTTAATTAATTCCCTGATGTTTCTGAGTAATGAATTTAAATATGTTGACATGCTGGACTTTCTTTGAGAATGTTTCCACTTGTATAAAACTTGACTTTGATAACTATGGATTTTTTTCCCACACCAAGTGAGTTAGTTTTGGAATATTTTAATAACTGAGTAATGAATGAATGAATATAAGACACTTTAAAAATTGCTATAGAAAGTAAAGTTCTATAGAAATATTAAACATTATTTTCAAGAGCCCCTTGGTAACTTTAGTCTGAGATGACAGAATGGGGAATTTTGTAAGAAACTGGGGGAAGCCCATAAGGAGATAAATCATGGCATGGGAGAATCCCTATGTTGGAAGAGAAACAACAAGAGTTGCTGAAATGTTTTTGTTCCCAAGAGAGGTTAATTGCTATTTTTTGCTGCCCGTATATAAATATGATTAATAACTAAATAACTAAATAAATAAATAAATATCATTAAACAGTTTTTGGTGTCTGCTTCAGATAGTGGGGATGATGGCACTAGATTGTTCAACTCATCTTTCCTCTGAAACTCTCCTGGTTCACTTATGAACTAGTTAAAAAGAAATGGTCCAAAAATAAAATATTGAATGAAAGGTAGAACCACTTGTTGTTTTTTTTCATAGTGAGAATTATCTAGTCAGTCAATTTCTTGGCTATAAAGGTATATTCTCACATTCCCCTATACCACATGAACCACAGTGCAGTAACTGTGTGACATGTCTTCTTTCAATCAAGGCAACTTAAAACCATCTTCAATTGTTCCCATTTAAAATTTTAACATTTTAATCCTTCTTTTCCTGAAACCAGTTTTATGTGGACATGATCTAAAATAATATGGTTGATCAGGGATTGAGATCTACCGAGTTTTTGTTGTTCAATTTGGGCTGCTACACACGTGCCCCCCTTCCTTTGGCACTGTTTTACAAGGTCATTCTATTTTGATCGGAAGTAGCATCTGGGTCTTTCAAACATCTCTCTCTCTCTCTCTCTCTGAGCACATTTCCATCCTGGAAGCATGGAGCAATCTGAGCAGCACTGGTAGCAATGGAAGGAGGGTCTGAGTAATAAAGCAGGACAAAGAGAGCGTGTATGAGCAAGTCAATGTCCTTTTTCTGTTTGTATTATGTTTGTATTAACTGTAGATATTAAGATGTATCATTTACATATGTTAATAGCATGGCAAGGTGTCAAACTTAGGAGAATCTGGGAAAATGGCTTTTTCCCCAAGTTGTTCCATGGATACAGAGACTTGGTGAATAAAGAATTGGCATGTCCCTTCTGCTTTCTTCCTGAGAGTATTGCATGCAATGAACCATTACATTGTCCTAACTTGCCAGCACATTTTAGCTGTGTTTCTAGTTTTTTTTAACATTTTAGCATTTTTTCATAAGAGTTGTAAAGACTTATTTAAAAATAAGTTTAAAAAAGCTTTTATGCATTATATTAGTTTGTTTTTAATACAGTTTTAATAATACTAATTATAGAGTTTAACAAAACTGATTATGTGCATAATTTAATTACTTCATACTGATCAATTTTTATTCACTTTTTTCTGTTTTTTCATTTTCTTTTTACTTCCCCATCATTGTCCATAAAGGTAATCTGAATTACATACTAACAATTATGTGTCAATATTAATTACGATTGGTAATATTTATAAAATATTAGAATGGGAAGAGAATCACTTTTGAATCATTGTTTCCTTCAGAAATATGCAGGCTTAAATTACAGAATTATTTTCATATTGAAAACAAAAAGAAATCTGTTCAATTTTCTTGCTTCCTCAGCTAAGTGAAAGTAAGGTAATGAGAACATTGTTTAATTACATTGGTACTTTAGACACATTTTTATTGAAAGTAATTTAGACTGCAACTACAAAGTTGCAGTAGTTACAAACAAGTAACTACTGTTGCAGTTACAAGTACAGTAGTTACAAACCATTAATCTTTATAATCTTTAATCTGCATAAGAAGTTACTGTAGAAAGTTCTTAAAATTCATCCCAAGAAAAAACAATGATGAAATATAAACATTTTGAAACTCTGAAGAGGTGTAAATGATACTAATTTATTAAGACTATTCAACGAATTGGGATTTGAACAATTCTATAAGGTCCATCCACATAGGTTTGCTACTACTACATCTTTGAGTTAATGAGAGAAAAGATCCATATTTTCTAAATAATCTCTTCATGTTCTGTCTTTTTGTAATTTCCCTATTCTTATAAATTTGTTCATTTGAGGCATGACAAGAACTGGAAAAATCTGTTCGATTCTTTCTCTATATCATGCATAGATAATTTGCTACCATGTTCTATCTCAGTCATGTATGTTTTTAGAATGTAAAGTCCAAATACTTCTACATTTCCTTCTGAGAAATGTCTCAATGTCTATAATTTTTTAAAGCTTAGGAACTTTTCTAGCTCTATGGTTTCCTTTTAAGGGCTAAATAACCAGAACACTGTAGTATGGTAGGATGTTCAACACCATAATGTAAAACAAGTAATTACTGACATTTTGTCAGTTGTTTTAAAGAATCTAAAGAAACTGGTGGGAATTCCAAATTCTACTGTATCCATCCATATAAAGGCTTTACAAGCAGTTTTATTTTTAATCTGTCTTTTGTTCATTCTGCCACAAAATCTGATGCTTCTACATGGTTGTTAACAAGTGATTTGAGGAGGATGGCTTTAAAATAGGTGGGATAGGCCCATATCACCCAAATAGGTGGGAGTGAGATTTGCAAGAATGTTTGTATGTTTTCTTGATCTTTTTAAAACCTTAATGTGTCCACTTTATGACTCCCATTTCAGTCTTTCTCTGCTTCTGTTCTTATTGTGGTGGAGAATTCTGTCTTCAGATTTCAATACTCATGGTGAAAGGGCCAAGGATCTCAAAAAATAGAGTTACAGAGCATAGTTTGCCCTGTTTCATACCATCAAAACCTCCAAATATATTAAGATGGTAAGACTTTTTTCAAGACCATTGCAAATTATCCTCCTGCTAAAATTGGCAACTTTTAGCCTTCGTGTATATTTTTTCCATTGTACTCAGAATGCCCTCTCATGAAACCAATAATTTCAGTAGTACAATTGTTCCTTAGTTTCTGAAAGTTAGAAATTCAGCTGAAAGGTAATGTATGCCTGTGGTTGAAAAAAATAATCACAACAAAAATATATACTGTTCTTTTCAAACAAAAGGACAAAAACAGATAATCCTGTCAATACATGATACAATCTTAGACCCTGTGCATTTCAACTGGAATTAATTAATTAATTAATTTTATCTGCTGCTCATCTCGTTTCCAATGATTCTGGGCAGCTTACAATGCAACAATAAGAATCTCAATGATGGATTAGTGGAGGTGATGCTTCTAGACATTATCTATCAGTTGTAACCTTTTGCATGTTCTCATTGCTTCTTCCATCTTTTTTCTTTATGTAAAAAAAATCATTATAGAGGAAAGTATAGGAGAAGGAGAGGCACACCTGGGATAAGAGTCAAGAGAGGAATGCAATTGTTATATTCCCATAGGCAGTCCAAATCCAGCCCCTCTTGAATTCTATTTACTTTTATCTAGTTCCAGTTTAGTGCTAACTAGATTCTTGTGAATAGGTATGAGCAATAAATCAATTTAACTGAATCTTAATGCACTATCCTCATTCTTTGCACGTGACAGAACTACGATCATTTGAGAAAATCTTTTTTACAAAATAATTTTATTTTGGGTAATAATGTTTATTCATAACTACATTTAATATGGCAAACCAACCAATAAACAACAAGCAAATCATAATTACAGTGGCTCTTTTTCAAATCTCTTGTAGTATGGCTGAGTTTTTGAGGCATTGCATTTCTCACATAAATGAAATGTTGTTTAAGAAACTGGGAAGTCCCCAAATCAGCCCTATACTGTAAGCAGAAGCTGAAAGAGATTGGCTTACCTGGTGCCTGTTGTCAGTTTATGCCTAGTCCTGTTAGGCAGTTCACATCAAAGGTGAAATTCAGATAGGAACTTTCTGATTCTGGAAGTGATCTTATGTCTATTTCTTAGATGTTCATTTCTAAGTAGTAATGAATTACTGCTGTGAAGTAAAGTTGAGGCTATTTCTAAAAATATATTGCATTTCTAATTGGTAATAAGCAAGATAGATCAAGAGATATTCTTCTAGATTTACAGATGTACATTGACTTACCTGAATTACTATGCAGAAGCTCAAAGAGACAAAGCCAGAAAAATCCCTTTAAGCTGAACAATTTTGGCTCAGTCTTCGGCATATACATAATTTCTTCAGTTTACCTGACCAGAAGCAACAAAAGAGCAAGAAGTTACAAAAAGCAACATAGAAATCCCACAAGATGAAAATGTTAACTCACCCTTTCCTAATCTGATTATTTTGGGATATCTGGATTTGTAGCCTGAATTTCCTATAAATCTCAGATTTGGTCATGGTGGTTGGGAATTTTAGAAGATACAATTTAATATGTGCAGAGAGCACCAGAATGCATAAGGTTAATTTGGGTAAGATTATAGACAAATATAATGATTGCTGCAGCTTAATAATCTAGCACCCATCATAATAATTATTTTTTCACCTACGTAGGAATGCACTGTACTATATGTGTTTAGTAAATGGTAGTTAATTTAAAAACATTGGTGAAACATGTACTTCAAAAATATACAATTACTGTTCGAAAGATATTATATTATTGAGATAGAAATAACAAGTGTTAAATCAAATTTCAAGAATCAGATCTAGTAAGCCACAGTAAGCCACAAATTCATCACTATATTGTGGTTTAAAAGATGAAAAAAACATGTGAAAAACATACAAAAGTTTTGGGGTATGTGTTTGTATGCTCAGAAAAATGCACAATCACCTCTCTCTCTCTCTCACACACACACAATCAGAATCTATCCTAAAACAAATACCCGAATACCTTTAATATGAAGAACTTGACCAAAAATACAGTAATGATGAGAAAACCAGATAACAATGAATTTAGAGGCAATGGAAAAATTAGGATAGAATATAGAAGTTCTGATTTAAATAGGAGCAGTGGTAAAATTAAATTGTGTTAATGTAGTGCTGTATATAGTTTGAATTCAAGATTCTATAAATACACATAAAGAAACAGGTAACAGCCATTTTAATTTCTATATCTGCGAGAAGTTATTAAGAGGTAAGAAGGAAGACATCAGTAATATTGGGATAAAAGGTTCTAAAATAAAAATCTTATGTGGAAAATATGAAAGAAATAAGATTAAGATTGAGTGGCATATTGGGTGTTACCAAATGTACAATAAAAGGATGTATCAGGAAGTAAAAGAAAACTAAATACAGTATTTGTTGTTTCCGGTGGAAATTAATTATTATAGTGGATTGATTAAACTATTTAGGAACAAACAAGCAGTTATAACTGGATCTCAAAAATGAGTTCAAAGCCCAGTTCTGGCAGATTAGGAAGTCACCAGGTGAGTAGAGGGTAACTGGTGGCCTAGATAATAGCAGTCATTTCAGATTTTAGCAATAAGCACCTTTGTTAGCATAGGAATATGGGTAAACTACTAATGATCGCTGAAGAATTTTATCTTTCTTAGTTTTCAACAAGGAAGGTTTTCCCACATTGCTGAAATGAAGTGCTATCCCACTATCCTTGAATTAGCAAAAATCTACTTGATTTTTGCTCATTTTTCTCATTTCTCATTCTGAAACACCTCTATTTTCAGTACCATTGAACTAATGTTCTTTCAGGATAATCCATTACAAAATGTAAAAAGATTTGTCCAAGCCTGAGGCTGTCTTTAGAGGGAATCAGAGTACAGTAAACAATTTAAACCTGTTTCACTCATAAGTGCTAGACAAGTAGAAGTCAACTCATAGTGATAGTGCAGAGTATTTTGCCAGGGCATGTTTTCTTTCTTTCATTCATTCATTCATTCATTCAATTTCAAAGTTATTTGAGTCCCAACTGATTCTGAAAGGCTTCAAGTTGTTCATAATTAGGTGTTTGCATGAATCTACACATACTTATGACTGTTTATTAAATTGGTTGTCTTTCTTCTTCCAACTATATAATCTATAAGAAATGGTTCTTATTCCCAAGGGAAAAAATATTCTCAAGTTATTTGAATGTTATGCAAAGTAACTATGTATTTAGAAGGAATCCTTGGAAGACCATTAAATCCAGGGCTAAAAGCAGTTGGAGGAAAAATTGTTAGGTACATTTACTTTCATAATTTAAAATGTTCCTAATAATGTTAGAAATTGAAAAAGGGAAGGAAAATTCTAAATTTTGATGAAATAATAGATTAAATGGACCTTAAATAAACAATCAGTTTTGAACTATCTATTTGGAGTGCAGCAAAAGATAGCAAAGATAAGGAAGAAAGAAAATCCTTTACAGTCAACTTACTGTTAGCAGAATCTGAGATTAGTTGCTTGCGCTACAAATCAACACTCTTCTTTCAGCTGTCTGATACGAAGTCCCAAGTCACTAATTCTTTAAACAATGATCATAGCAAAAGGTTAAAAAAAGCTAAATGTACCACCCACACAACTTCTCTTTTTCGATGTCTGAAATATTGCAGCTTTCATCAACACTTTCCATTTCATGAAAGACGTGCTGATAAATCTAGCAACTATACTAATCAGCAGTATGATCCTTAAGGAAGTGTTTTTGAGTTATAAATATGAATTAGTAAATGTAGGTTTGACGTATTAACTTTAGCTTTGTTGTACTTCTACATTGTGAATATCTCATGCTATATAGATCACTTCCTAAACTGTATTGTTTTCCATTTATTTTTTGGTATTATGTCATGAAGTCATATGAACATGATCTTCCTTGTTAATTTTTCAGAAAAGGGATACCATGTATTTTAAATTCCATGCCTTTATGAACTCCTTAAGAGTTAAAACTGCTGGGTATTTATTTAGTGAGGACTATGTACAGTACTGCAGGCATGTCAAACATGCAGCCTGGTGGCCGCATACGGCCCATTGCATGTGTACCTGCGGCCTGCACAGACGATGTTTTACACGCCACCTTGGATCCTTCTTTAGCAGAAAGACAGGGTAAAATATTTTAAATCAATAAATAAAATTAAGTAAGTGAGTAAACAGGAAGGAGAACCCTACATGCTGTCCTGAGTTCACTATTGAAAAGGCAGTCTAGACATGTAACAAAAAAGCAAAAAAGCTTCCAAGGCTCCCCGGGCAAGTTGCAAGAGAAATGCGTCTCCCCTGGAGGGACAGCAACTCCTCCTTAGCCTTGTCAGAAGAGCCAGTCGGGCAAGGCCAGTGCTTGTAACCTGACCCATGCTGCTGCTGCCATCCTGCTGTCCCAAGAGCAAGATGGGTTGCCCTCTGAACTGCCAAGGACGAGCCCAGCCACTGAGGCCCAATTGAAGAGAGTGCGGCCCTCATCATAACTCAAATGTGACAATATGCCCCACGGGGAACTCTGAGTTTGACATGCCTGCAGTACTGTATGTACAGTAAGTGCTGCTTTATGTAGAATGAAATGAAAATTATATAGTCCAAGAGAATCAGTGACATACGTATATATGGTAATATATATAACATTTCAATTTTAATTATAAAATGGAGAAAGAAAAGCCACTTTTTAGATCAGATGCTTCAACCCAATTTGTTCCAAAAATATTGTAATTACAAACTTCTGAGGATTGGCCATGCTGATTGGATATTCTGAGAGTTAGAATTTAAAACTATCTGGAAACTGTTAAATTGGGGCAATGATTCCTACTTCATTTTGGAGTCCTTCCTAAGTATTGTACTAAGCTGGCTCCAAAATCTAAAATTATTATCACTATTGAAGCTGCCCCTTAAATATATTTGAAAGAAAACAAGAATGCAGTAAGTAATAAATGAAAACATTTATTTATTGAAAATATATATCACTACCAATCTACACTGGGTGGTAAGCAATCTATTTGATTATACACATACATAAAATTTTTAATATTGATAATGTGTATCTTACAATCCTGACTAACATTGAAAATGATTCAGTACAAAAAAGAAAAACTGAGACACTACATCAATTTCACAAAACTGAAACAGATACATTGGGCATTCTTAACATACTGGCACTAATATCTAGAGAAAAAGCCAAATTTTAATTACCTTTCAGAACGCTAAGAGGGTCAGAGCCTTCAGATCTCAAAATCCATACTCAAGACAAGACACAAAAGTCACTCTCTCAGTATTGTTTTTAAATATTTTCCATATATTAGATATTACTGTGGAATTAACAGTACTGTGGCATTAAAAAAAGAAGGAATTCCAGTAATACATAAGCTTTTATGGGAGATAGTATGATGTGAAGCGATGTTTGATGTGAAGAGATAGCATTATAATGTGATTTGAGGACTGTTTGTATTTTTATCTACTGCAGTAACAGAAAAGTTATCTGTCTGTGGAGATCTCAGTCATCCAGATCTTAATTATCTCAAAGGTGTTTTTTCAAAAGGCAACTGGTTTTTTTTCCTGATTTTTTTTTTTTACTAGCCTTTACTGTACCTACCCTTCCACGACCACCCTACCATCAGAACTAATGAAGTTTCTTGGATGACAAATTAAACGTTTTCTTCTTCTTCCTTAAGGAAAAAAAAATCCAATTGCCTTTTGAAAAAGCATCTTTGGGAGAGAAAAGTTATCTGTTTAAATAATAAGGTGGAAAAATTTGCCTGAGCAAGTTTTCGTCTGTAAATTATAATGCTCAGAAAGATTTTTCTAAACTTTTCTGTTTTCCAAAACTGAGGGACTGGTGAGTCTTTCATTTAAGCTTTTTTCACTTCCTTTATCTAAACTCATATATTGTCTGGATTTTTTTTTTAAAGATTGTTATGGCAGCAGGGCACGTATTTATATTAACTACAGACAAAATGGGGATTTTAGAAACCAGATTTACCATGAGTTCTGAGAATATTGAATATAATGGATCAGAATATTTTCAGTATTTTAGAAGACAGAAAACAAACTATTCAATATCCCTGCATGATAGGGATGAGTCAGTAAATTATTGAGAATGTATAAGACTGTGATTTCAAAGCATTAACCTTAAAGCCGATTAGAATTTCTTTAAAATCTGATCAATTGTTTTCAGAATAAATTTATTTTCCATGAAACTAAGAAACACATATTTTAGCCTGAAAGGGGAAGCATGTACAGAAAAAGAGGAAGATTCTCAGCATCAGGCACATTTAAGAACATTATTAACATTATCATAATAATGATAAACTCAAAGAACCCACGAAATAATTATGCAAGTGAGCAAAAATAAAATAACACAATAACACAATAATCAACACAATTCCAACAACTAGAAATGAAGCAGATGCAGGAAAACGAAGTAACAGCAATATTACTGAAAACTAAATTTAAAAAAATCTGAAAAATAAATGCAAACAATTAGTTGATAGCTTGTAAGCTTCCAACACATTTATTCAGTAATGTGAATAAATAATTATAAATAAATAAATAATTCAGAGTAATGTATTGGGATAATAATCCCAAGATTTACAGAAAGATAAAAATATTTTAAAGGAAAACCTAACTTGATTGAGATACACACACACAAACACAAAATTATTCTGCAGGCTGTTAAGAATATTTTGCTTCATGTTTTGCAGAATTAAAAAAAAATTCTTTAAAAAAAGGAACAAATTCTACAAAATGACTACTGAAGAAACTTGAATTAGAAGTGCAGAACTGCAGAATATTAAGTGGGAGAGTACGACATCCTGAAAGGAAGTATGGTTTTTGCACTAGAGTGGGAAATAAGATATTACTCTAATTTACTGTATCCAGGCCTTCCAGTGTGCACTAAAAACCCATCTCTTTCAGCTAGCTGGTCTGGCCTAATACCTTAGGAGTTTTAAATTCAATTGTTGAATTTTAAATTTTTTAATTCTTAAATTTTTAAATTTTATTATCTATTAGGCTTTAATT
>JAEANM010015562.1:0-10135 GCA_017656035.1 Myanophis thanlyinensis
CCTCGCGGTCATCTATACTGACCCCGTTTCTTGTGTTTTCCTTAACCGATTTGGACCGGGTTTTCGGCTATAACACTTTTGTGTCCCATTTTCTTGGCCTTAGTGCTTGGCTGCATATTCTGCCTTCTCCCTTTTGGACTTCAACACTCTGCAGATGAGATTGGAGAGATGCCTGTCCAACGCTTTCTTCTGAGTCTTTGTTAAGATGTCTCTTCCCAGGACTCTTTTGTGAAGATAAATTTAGGCCCTTGCCAGAGAACCTAAGCTCTGCCCAGCAAAACCATCTATGAAATCCAGTGGCTGCCTTCCTATTTTCTCTTCTTGCATCACGACACTCATTTGTAAGAACGGATAAACAACTCCTTGTGTCCCAGTTTCTATACCTTGCTGTTCACGGCCTGATTATTTCGAGGTCTTTCCTGAGCATAAAGATAAATAAAAGTCAGAAAAAAGTTAGCTTCGATGTAGGGATGCATGCCCGTGTTTGGCTGATACTACTAAAGCCCGCATTCAAGAATGATACTTAGCATCCAGTTTTGTTCATTCATTGTAGGAAAGATTTGATGGATTGTTCCCCCGTAGCTAATGGCTATTCATGTGGGAACAATGAGTGAATGTAGCTTATGCTTAGGGGAAAAAAAGCCACATGAAAGCTCAAACTGTACAATCCCTTTTTAGATTTCCTCAATCCACCTCTGGAATTGATCAAATATCTAGATGTTGGGTACTCCACATGATTACATTCAACAATGAAAGTGGAAAGCCCTTTACCAGTGCAGTTCCCACGACTCCTCAAAACTCTTCTTCTTTTTCTTTTGGTGTGCCCATTAGCGGTTGCCACAGCAAATCATATTTTTCCACCTAACTCTATCCTCAGCATCCTCTATTCTTGCCCCAATTAACTTCATGTCCTCTTTTAGCACATCCATCTCCAACTGGTGATGGCAGATCCATCTCCAACATCCTTCTACCAATATAACCATTATCCCTCCTCTGCACATGTCCAAACCATCTCAATCTGGCCTCTCTGACCTTGTCCCCAAAACAGCTAACCTGAGATGTCCCTCTGATGTTCTCATTCCTAATCCTGTCCATCCTGGTCACTCCTAAAGAGAACCTCAACATCCTCATCTCTACTACCTCCATCTCTGTCTCTTGTCTTTTCATCACTGGTACAGTTTCTAATCACAGGGGTTGCAAGCCAGTGACTTCTATGCCAGTCCCAAGCCCAGATAAATAGAGAGGGTTGCATCAGGAAGGGCATCTGGCATAAAAACTCGCCAAATCTGAACATGTGAATCATCAATGTTAATGACTTCTCAAAACTTCTCATAATAATTGAGAGATTTTCTAACAAGATGAGATACACGAGAAGACCTTGAAAATTAAATAAATAAACAAACAGATAAATAAATAGTCTTAGACATCCATGGAAGGACAAAGGGTTCACAGGACCCCACACAACTTACAAAACTTCCAGTATTTTTTTGAACGATGTCATGATTTATACAAAGTCATAGTGGTTTTGTTGGTCATCTATGTTTGGAATTGTGACTTTAACATAGTGCTTGATGCAGTCTTGAAGCCAATAAAGCTACCAACCTCTGTCCAAGACAGCAATTGCTAGAAAATGTATTAATGGAATGGACATCACACATAACTTTGAATGAGAATTTCAGTAATAGTATTTCTGTTACTGTTAATATGGAAACTGTTTGGGTATCCTTGAGATTAACTATGCTATGGGGATCTAGCCAACCTAATCAAATACTTAACAGATTCAATCAATAATGAGCAATATGGATTTTTAAGACTGTAAAAAAATGGTTTCATCAGCAATCAAATATATTCACAACACTTCAATGACAAGACATCTTGTCCTCCATTTGAGATAATTTACTTTTAACTTGGGCATGCAATGAACATAATGTATTTCAAGGAAGGGAAACTAACTCCATAACTTCCAGAATGTTGGAGATACAGATTAGAATTAGAATTTAGTTTGTTTCAGAAATAACCCAGTATAATATCATTATTGTGAGGCATTTAATGTGATTCCCTCAATTTTACCTAATCCAATAAATTTTAGTCTAGGCAATAACATATGAAATAGCAACTAAAATTTGGCTACAGCAGAATCTGTTTAACAATTGGATATTCTCAAAAGTTGCTTCTTGTTTTTCCATTATATTTTAAATCCCTTAATGCAGATTTATTTTATAAAATTATTCTAGTGTTTTTATTCTAGTGTTTTGTTGTGGATTTTCAAGGCATCTGAAATTAATAAGCATACTGGATTCTACTTGAATGTCATTTGAGTGGAATCATCCTTTTTACAAAGGCCTTCCAATCGAAATCCAGTTTGAAGACAGGTTTAAGAAGAGACTATCAGGAACCTCAAATTTGTTTATCCATAAAAATCTGCCTTGGTCATGACCTTCCCTAATATGATAAGAAATATCTGAGCATATAAATCAAGTGAAATCTGAACAGTCCATGCAAATTTATTTTTCCCTTTATTTTCTTCCCTGCATACAGGGGAGTATAGTAAAATGTGAACACCATTATTGCTTATTCATTTGTCATAAGTTAGAATTTCCAGATGATGTCATTCTTCCTTCTTTGGAAAAAAAAATAGATATACTGAGTTGAATTCCCCAAGTAGATGACAGCATTTAGATGCCCTTTGATGATCTCAGAACGCTAAGCAGCTTCAACCCTACTTGTGATTAGGAGATTCCTGGAAATCCCATTGGTTAGAGACTGGGAAGACCAAAAATGATCCAAAATTCCCAAAGAAAGGCAAACAAACCCTTTCCATCATGTTGGCTTTCCATCAAGCTAGCAAAAGTCCAAATTATTTCCAAGAAGGCTTCACCTTTACACATATTGGATCTTTCATGATTCAGAATATATCATCCCCATTAGCTAGAATAGGAAAGAAAATATTTGGCTTTATTCTCTTGAAAAGACTGGCAAATCCACCTTTCTGATTCTTTCAGAGCTCGTTAGTATATGGTTCTTTTCTTTGCTTAAGATCATCTGGTGGTGGGTATTTTTTTTTTTTTTTGTAGAAATGTTTCCACAGCAAAAATAGCTCTAGAAGATGTTTGCTGCTTTTGCTGGATAACTGAGTTGAGGGAGTTTCAAGCTAGCAAGGGATCAAACCTACATCTCTCAAGGGCAATACTCCAGCCACTATTTCAAACAGTTATCTCCAAATTACCAATGGCACCTCTCCTTATCTGACAACAGAGGTGAGTATTTTTAAAATATTCACTCAGCTACAGTCTTGTTGGGGTGCACAATCATCCCAGAAGAAAATGGAGACCAAACAAAATTAGCATTCTACCTAGTAGAAAAAGAGAAATGATAGCAGAAAAGACAAAAGCTGCACTGGGGCCTTTCTTATTTCTTAATTTCCTTTTCATCCCTCCCTTTTTTTCCCCAGCTCTTCTTTCTCCGTGCTCCTCTTTCTTCCCTATCTAGCAGCCTTCCGGTGAAAAAAAACATGTCTGGACCTATCGCTTACAGATGCCTTAGGGACTGAATATTGGTTCACATAAAGGCTTGAAGTTACAGCCTTTCTGATTGTGTATGACATATTTCAGGATGTAAATGCTGGTACCAGATCCAGGAAAGAGCCATGATGATGAGTCTTTTCAGAGTAAATTAATCCTAAAAGAATTCTAAACTATATAATAAATGCAACTTTAGACATGCACGATTCCTAAGGCTCAGAGCTTTGGCTGAAATGGAAAGAACATTTGAGCAGGTTCCACATAGAGATTTAATTACTAAAGTTCACAGTACGTCAGTATCTCCTTCTATATTTAGTACTGAGATTGCCTTCCTTAATCCAAATGTGGTAGTGTATCATCTAGTTAACACACATAAAATATGAATTACAGTTTAAGAGCGTACTGGTAAAATTGTTTTCCAATTAAAACACACAGTAAGTAGCCTGAGCGAAGCAATTAGAATAAACTAAGCATGTTAATTATAGCTTGACAGATCCTGCATGTGGTTGGCAATTATCTCTCACCCCTGTGTTTTCTGAAATCAATCCAAGTTTATGAAAAGACTTGGATGTGAACCATCAAGCTGAGCACAATCTTAATGGGCTGCGCATCAAAAGATGCATTTGATACTGGAATCATCTTCTACCATAGCTTGCCCATCTTCCTTTTTAATACTTTATGGCTCGGAAAGGCAAATAGCAGCTTGGATATGCTTTCCGGAGCCTTTAATACAAGCTGACACACACAACCGTCCGCCAATTTCTATCATAAACTTGCAGCTGCCATTTTCCCAGCTGATTTGATGAAATGCCATCTTCCAATTGAAAAATGTCATTATTTCAATGGATGGGTTTCCACAACCTTCCCAAAGCAAGCTTTATTATAATCATGATATATTGGATAGGTCATCGTATCACTATACTGGGGTACTGGACTAGGATGGAGAGGTTCAAGTTTACTCTTAGCCACTGGGTGATCCAAGCAGTCACCATGTTTCAGATCAAATGCTTTCTACAGGTAGTTGTTGTAAGTGGAAATTGAAGGAAGGAATTCTATGAATCGTGTCTTAGGTCCCCAAAAGAAATATGGAATATAAGTCTAATAAGCAGATACATAAATGATGCTATGCCATGAACCATGATTACATGGGTTGTGCTCAAACATCACATTATGACCATATGATGGATTAGCACAATATGCAAACCAACAAGTGATATTCATTCATTCATATTCATCTGAATAAGGTAAAGAAAATAAACTAACAAAGAATATAGTTGTTATACTATATACCCAAGCTATGGCCAGATGGATTATCTAACAATTCTGGGAGTTTCTAGACCATTAAGGACACCAAGTGAGAAAATGCCAACATAAAACCTTTTGAAATTATTAATATAGCAAATGCAGCAATTATTACTGTGTTGACTAAGGAGGACATTTCTCCACATGTCATCTTTAGTGAAGCATGCAAACCAGCATCTGCATTCCCTTCATTGGATGTGAAGAGCACATCTTTCTCTGTCTGTCCTGGCCACTTTTTACAGAGGCATGATTGAGAGTATTTTAACAAACTGCATCCCTGTTTGGTTTGGTGGCTGCAGTGCCTCAGATAGAAGGTCCATACAGAGAATGGTAAGATTATAGGAAGCTATGAGAAGATTATAGGAAGCTCGCTTCCTTTTATTCAGGATACTGCTTATAAGCACTATGTGCTTAAACCTCAAAGCATTGTTAAGAGACACCCGCACACACCCACTTCACAGTCTGTTTCTGTTGCTCCCCTCTGGGAGGAGGTTTCGAAGTATTTCTAGCAGGATTACCAGATTCTGAAATAGCTTTGATACAGTGGTGAAATTCAATTTTTTTTACTAATGGTTCTATGGGCGTGGCCACAGGATTAAACATCACCAAGCACAGAATTAAACTTCATCAAAGTTACAATGTAATAAGGGGAGAGGCAGTTTCTGTGAGCAAGGCAATAAAGATTAGACTAGAAACAACTGCCTTATTTAAAGGATTAACCCTGCAAAGTGGGAAAAAAAACAAAAGGAGATTTCTTCTAATAACCGGTTCTATAGAACCAGTGTGAACCGGCTGAATTTCACCTCTGCTTTGTTCCCTAGGATAGCGGTAGCGAACCTTTTACTTATCAAGTGCCGAAAAGTATGTGCTTTGAATGTGCCATCCGCATTTACGTGCGGCTCCTCCATGTGCACTGCATGTGCAACCGCACCATCTGCACATGCATGCAGCTTTTTCACATGCAATGCATGCATGCTGCGTGCAGGCACTCACGCACAGATGAGCAATCGCATGCACATATGCAGGAGAGCTCCGAAGACCAGCTGGATTTCCTCTGCAATCATGCGCATGCACAGCAGAGGCTCAAAGACCAGCTGGGTCTCTGCAATTGCGCATATGTGCATATGCAATTGCATTGGCATGCTCAGCTGGAGGTAAATTAGCTGACAGCTTGTGAGCCCAGCAAGATGGCTCTGCGTGCCACCTGTGGCACCCGTGCCATAGGTTCGCCATCACGGCCCTATACTATTCTGGACAAATGGCTGTCCAAGTCCCTTCTTAAAAATCTCCAGGGATGGAGCACCTACAACTTCTGGTGGGAATCCTTTCTACTAATTAGCTATTCTTACTGCCAGGAAATTTCTAGCAGGTTGAATTTAGTTCTGTTCATGTAAATCTGGCTGTTGGTTGCTGGAGAAGATGCGTGCAGGTCTCTTCATTTCCCTTCTTAGCTTTTTAGGATCTCTTTCAAACGGTGTGTAAACATGGTTAATCTCTATGAGTCTATTGATGGCCCATTTGGCGGAATGCCAGGCTTCCAGGAATTCCTTAGTGGTTTGTTTGCTTGTTTTTAAATTTGGCTTGGTTTTAGGGTGATCCCCAATTCCCTGTGGGAAACCCTGGTTTTAATCTTTCCATGCCTGGTGAGATTAAAGAGTTCTTGTCCTGTTTTTTTGCCTTGTTTCTTTGCTGCCCTGTGCAAAAAAGAAAAAAAGAAATCCACCCCCCCCCCCCCCCAGCAAAAGTAATCAACTAGAGCAGAACAACAAGCCTGCCAATCCCAGGCATAGATCAGCCTCTTTAATCCCTTGAAACCCGCCAGCAATGTTGGGCCCCGCTAACCCCCCACTCAGCAAATCCAAACAGTCTCTCTCTCTCTCTCTATCTATCTATCTATCTATCCGCTGGGCGGCTTCGCAAGCGCGATCGGCTGGATCGCGAGGCTTGCAGCCCCGTCCCTAACGCGCAGGTTGTAGGTGTGCGAACGAATCTCCTCTTAGTTCCGACTACTAACCGCGTTAGTAGAAAAGAAACAAAATCAACCAAGTGATTGGAATTTTGCTTTTTCCTCTTGTCGAAACTGGAACGTCTCTCTCTCTCTTTTTTTTTTTTTTTTTGCAACCGCGTGGGTTTAGCAGCGGGGCCGGGGTGCAAGGCGCATCCATCCCACCCCCATCCTCTTTTCCCTCCCCTCCCCTCCCCTCCCCGCAGCTTTCCCAGGGGTCGGGAAAGAGACGGGTGTGTGTGTGTGTGTGTGTGTGTGCTCGCCTGGCTCCTAGCTCCTCTTTTCCCTGCCTTGCGAGAGAATTGCTGGACCCCCTCCTCCCCTGCGCCCCCTCCCCTTTTACCTCCCCCAACTCCGGGGAATCCCTCGAGGGCGGAGCTTGTCCTCCTGGGTGTGTGTGGGGAGGGCGGGGGAAGGATGAAGAGGGCGGAGCACTACTGGGAAAGAGGCGGGGCTTATCCCACTCCTCCCCCCCGCCCCCCGTCGGGCTCCTTTTGAAGTCTGGGCGTCTGGAACTGAGAGGGGGGGGCGCGGTGTTTCCCTCTGCCACCCGCCTCCCCGCCCCTCCCTTTGCTCAGCTGCTCCCGGGATTGGTCGGGAGGTTAACTATCCTCTTTTTTTTGGTGGGGGGGGGGGGGGGCTTCGAAAGCAGTTGGAGAGGTGTGTGGGGGGGAGGAGATGGGAAAGGGGGGGACCTATCAATCCCCTTTCTGGATGTGATTTGGGCTCTCTCCTTCCCGCTCTCTCTCCAACTGCCCTTCCTAGGGAGGGGGGGTCCATTTCATCCATTGGCCGGGGAGGGGGTCCAGCTTTGCCCCCCCCATCATCCCCCATCCACACCCCCTCCCCCAAAAAAAGGAATCCCAGAACTTGAGGTTTCTTGCTCTGCAAAAGGGGGCGTCGCGCCAGGGAAGAGGCGGCGACTCCGAGCCAGCTCCCTGCCTTTGCCAAGCAAGGCGGCGGTGGAGGCAGCGCCGAAAAGCCGGACTTTTCCTTCTCGTGGGGGTGGGGGGACGGACCCCAACCCCGACCCCCTTCCCCGCCTCTTCTCCCCCCCACCACCCCAAAAAAGAGGAATCTGTAGTCCGTGGCGAGCCAGTCTCTCCACCTTCCTTGCTTCCTTCTCCCGCGCGCTCTCATCCATCCATCTCTTTTGCGCATCGTTTTTCCCCTGGCCTCTTTTTTCCTCGGGTGGGCAAACTTAAGCGATCGCTTCTAGCGATCCTTGCCCCCTTCCGTAAAAAAAAAAAGGGGGGGGGGGATACTTCGTTGCTCTCCCTCCCTCCCTCCCTCCCTTTCCTCTCACAGCCAACCCCTCCGGGAAGAGGAAAAAAAAAAAAGCCACAATTTGGAGATGCTTCCAAGATCTGGTTTGGCGAGCGGGTCCTTTCTCATCTCGGCGCTGGGCATCTGTAACTGACCACTCTTGCGCCCTATCCTGGGCTTTCCTTCCTGGTTTCCTCTTCCCTGCCTTTGAGCTCCGTTCCTCGCAGCTTCGGGTTGCTTTTCCCGACTTCGCTCCGGATCGACTCTCGCCTGGATCTCAACCTTGGATGATTTTGTTTTTTCCCCTTGAATAATATAAGCCGGAGAAGCTCCTGTATTTTTATTTATTTATTTATTTATCTTTTTCTTGGAAAGCGCCCAGGAGAGAGTCCTGAAATGTAACTCGGAGCCAAATACACATTTTTTTATTTTTTATTTTTGGGTAGACCAGCAGATGACTTACCTCTCTCCTTTCCCACCCTGGGATGAAGGGGGAAAAAGGCCCCGACAGGTGGCTAGTCCTCATTGTAAAGTTCTCAGGGCAAAGCTTTAACTTCTCTGCAACCCGCTATGGGGATCCTTTGGCCGAATCAGATCATCCGGTTTCTTTGGCTTTTGCTCTTCAGCCTGGCTGTGGTGCTCTCCAAAGGTAAGGCGAAGATGGATGGATGGATGCATGGATGGATGATAGATCTAGAAGAAAGTGGGCAGTCGCTTGTCTGAGATGGTATAGGGCAGTGGTGGCGAACCTTTTACTTACCAAAAAGTATGTGCTTTGTGTGTGCCATCCTCACTTGCTTGCGGCTCCTCCACGTGCGCTGCATGTGCAACCGCACCATCTGCGCATGCATGCAACTTTCGCACATGCAATGCAACGCACTGCACGCGCTCATGCACACATGATCAATCATGTGTGCATGCGCAGGAGAGCTCCAAAGAATAGCTGGATTTCCTGCTATAATTGCACGCATGCACAGCGGACACCTGAAGACCAGCTGGGTCTCTGCAATCGCGCATGCGTGCATGTGCAATCGCATGTGCATGCTCAGCTGGAGGTAAGCTTGTGTGCCCAGCAAGATGGCTCTGCGTGCCACCTGTGGCACCCGTGCCATAGGTTCGCCATCACAGCCCTAGGCGACAGCAACTTCACAATGCCTAGTAAGAGGAGAACCAGAATATGCACACTGCTTTGATGGGTGTGTAGATAAGGAAAGACAGTATCAGTGCAATAAAAAATGTGACTCCTCTAAGATTAAACCGGTAGTAAGAGCCACTGAACAGCTAACATTGGATGCAATCTTGTTCTTAAGAATGCATTACTATAAATGCTGGTATTTCACTTGTATTTTAAAAGGAAAACAGATCCTTCATCTTAATCCTAATTTTTATGTCAGTGGGTTTCCCAGGATAGGATTGGGCCCAGTTCTTACATTGTGTTCTGTATGTGTTGTGTTCAATTTCAATATTTCAATCTCAGTATTTATTTTTTGATGCAAGAAGATTGGGATTTAAAGGCCCATATTCCAGTTTCTGGGTAATTTCCTTCCTCGGAGCGTTTTTCTTGAAGCACAAGGCGTACTTTTCTGAATTAATGAAAGTTGATCCATTAATGGGGACAGGAATTGGTTAATTGGCTCGTTGTCAGAAACTGATGGCCTTAGGCCACCCATTCATCCCTCAGATGGGACTAGAATTCCCAGTCTCCTGGTGATTGGCCCAAAGTCACCCAGCTGGCTGTCATGTCTAAGGCAGGACTAGAACTCCCAGTCTCCTGGTAATTGGTCCAAGGTCACCTAACTGACTTATATGTTTAGGGCAGGACTAGAACTCACCATCTCCTGGTGATTGGCCCAAAGTCACCCAGTTGGCTTTCATACTTAAGGCGGGACTAGAATTCCCAGTCTCCTGGTGATTGGCCCAAAGTCACCCAGCTGGCTTTCATGCTTAAGGCAGGACTAGAACTTCCAGTCTCCTGGTAATTGGTCCAAGGTCACCTAACTGACTTATATGTTTAGGGCAGGACTAGAACTCACCATCTCCT
>JAEANM010015563.1:0-13578 GCA_017656035.1 Myanophis thanlyinensis
AATAATAACAGGCTGATCAACCATACTCAACATGTAATCCTTAATGGGACTGTAGTAACATGGTACGCACTGGTATACCCCAGGTCTCTGACTTAGACTCAATACTCTTCAATATTTTCATCAATAATTTAGATGAGGGCAACTCATCAAATTTGCAGGTGACACCAAACTTTCAGGAATAGCCAACACTGCAAAAGAGAGGCACAAGATATAGAAGGATCTTGACAGACTTCAACACTGATTCCATCTAACAAAATGAAATTTAATGCTGATAAAAGTCAGATTCTACATTTAGGCAAAAACCAAATGCATAGATACAGAGGAGTCCTAATGGATAATCACTTAAATATGAGCCAGCAGTGTGCTGCAGCTGTCATAAAAACCAATGCAATGCAAGACTGCATTAACAGAGAGATAGAATCAAAGATAATGTGAAATGTTAGTACCACTTTATAATGGCCTGGTAAGACCACAGTTGGAACATTTCATCCAGTTTTGATTGCTATGATATAAAAAAATATATCAGGATGTGAGAAAACGTACAGAGAAGAGAAACAAAGATGATTAGGGGATTGGAGGTTAAAACATACAAAGAACAGCTGAAGGAATTGGATATGTCTACTTTAATGAAAAGAAGGAGTAGGGTGATATGATAGCAGTGTTCCAGTATTTCAGATGCTGCCACAAAGAAGATGGGGCCAAACTATTCTCCAAAGCACCTGAAGGTAGGACAAGAAGCAAATCAAAAAGAGAATCAATTTAGCACTAAGGATAAATTTCCTGACAGAATAACTTATCAGTGGAATGACTTCCCTCCAGAAGTTATTGGTGCTCCATCACTGGAGATTTTTAAGAAGACATTTGTCTGAAATGGTATAGGGTATATTGAGCAAGAGTTTGAACTAGAAGACATTCAAGATCCCTTCCAACTCTGTAATTCTGTTTGTGACTGTTTCACAAAGATTGTCTGAATTCTTAGCTCATGCTTGAACTATTAGTAACAACATTTAGCTATTTTGTCTTTTTAAAAAAAAATGACTAAAGGATTTTCTCCAAACTGGGTTTTGACTTATGCATTTCAAATATTAAAGTGATAGTTTAATATTTCAGGCTTCCAGTGAACAGTCTGACTTTATTTTATCTTGTATGGGATTATTTGTTCTTTTTCTTTTTCTAGTCTAAAGTATTCTCAATTATTTTCTTTAATAGCACAATTCAAAGGTGTATTTTTTTCTTCCTTCAGTTTTTGGAATGGTCGTTTTCACAGCCATATATTACAACTCAAAAATCATAGTCTTAACAATATGTACATTTATTGTCAGTATGATATTTCTGCACTTTAGTATTTTGTCTATATCTGTCATAGTTTTTTTTCATAATGGCATCTCTCTATTTTATGGATATAGTTATCAAAATCATTCTAGCCTAAGAAGAAAAAAAGTCTTGTTATTTTTCTCTGTGTATTTTCAATGCAGTGGTTATTTCCTGTTAACAGAATCTTTGCTTTTGTTGCATATCAAGGTTTGCACTCTCTCTGTTCACCTTCAGCACGATACTTATTAAAGTTTTGTTCAGTTCCACTTATCAGAAAGATGCCAAGGTAACAGGAGTTGTTACTGTTTCTTTTCATTAAACATTGCTTTTTAGTAGTCAGCCTGTCTTTTCTGATTTCAAATTATACATCTGGTAGTTCTTATTCCACATATTTGCAAATCTGGAATGGAACATCTTGAGCATTATTTTAATAGCATGTGAGATAAGTGCAATTGTTTGGTGATATTAGTGCAATTTAGCACTGTTTTTTTTTTTTATTTGAACTGGAAAAGAAACAGCTATTTTCCACTGCCTTGACCATCATTGCATTTTCCATATCTGGAATCCACTAAATTTTAAACTCTTATGCTAGCATTTCAATGATTTCTGTATTTTGATTTGGAGGACTTCTGACTCATATAGCATATGGCAGTCCTGGCTATGGGGCCTTTCCATTTTGAGCATCAATGATAGTCACTCATGCCTTTGTCACTTTCCAATTAGAGTTCTGCAATGTTTATGTGGGCTGCTATTGAAGAACATTTAGAAGCTTCAGCCAATCCTGTGCATATTCATCATTTTAGGAGCACCAATTTAACTAATTGCTGCTGGAGTTGCACTGGATCCCTGTATTTCCAAAGTGCAATTCAAGGTTCTGATTTTCATTATCAGCACTACACAGCAAGGACCAGACTCTGTGAAATGCCTCTACCCTAGGATTTTAGTCCAGGCTACTAGATTTGACATGTGGGTGCAGTCCTATCAAGCATTATCATATAGTGGGATCTACAAGATGTTCCTTCTCTGTTGTAGCCACTGTACTATAGACCAACCTCTCCGCATCCTGAGATCCAGATGGCCTGGACCCTCTTGGGCATTAGGAAAGCTGTGAAACATCTTCCTCCAGGCCCTAAGCCAGGATGTTTGTGGAGCTAAGTTCATAGTTTATTGGAAGTTTGCTATATTGCCTTGGTTAATTGGTTGTTGTTTTTTAAAATTTAAAAGTCAAGGGTTCATTTAAAGTATTTATTTAAAGTCCTTTAAAGTATTCATTTATGTCAGACAAAGTCTGTAAAAGGTTATTTTTGGAAGAGTGATAGGAGAAAATGATTTATTTATGAACAAAACTTTCCTGGATTCAGCTCTATTATAATAATATAGAAACCAGTAGTTTCTCAGGCCTAGGGAGCCAATATGTAAATATACAGTATCTCAACTGCTTCCCAAGGCTTCCAAGCAACTTGATAAGCGTACATTCATTCAAGAGAGTTTGAAATATAAATATATAAGCATTGGTCTTCTTTGGACCATACTGGGCAATCAACAGATGGACTTGATGTTTCATTCTTGTTTGGAGCATTATTCTAAAGTAGTCAAGTGAGATTGGGAAATCTTCTGCCAAATTTAGCTGAAACCTGAAACAGCATTACATGTTTGGAGACCCTAGCTATGAAGGGGATATTTTTCCAGGACTGAAACAAGAATGAAGGTTAAAGGAAGATAATTATGCAACAAATTAACTTGTGGATAGGGAGACTAGAAAAGAGGCAAGGAAATCTGAAATATACAAAGTATGAGGACAGTTATTTCACTGCATAGATATTGCAGGAAGGGATCAGTATAAAAGGAAGATGCTGAAACCTAAGGTTTAGAATAATTTTTGCACCTACAGCATTATTCTGTAAAACTATATTAAATGTCAGAAAGAATATTACCCCATGATTGTATTTAATATGAGTGCAACTTTGCATGAGAAATAAATAAATTGGACAAACATGATTTAATAGCTACAGCGAAATCTTGAGAGATGAAGCTTTTCTGAAGGAATAGAGCAGAAATACCTATTTATCTACATCTACAAAACCTACATCCGTACTTATCTTCGTATCTCATACAGTTGTTAGAATCAATTATCATCTATCCAACCAAAGAAGATGTGGATAATGCATTTTCACCTGAATCTAGTAGGCCATTACTTCCCCCCTCATACTCATAGATAGATAACTGCAATCTGCATTGTTTAAGCTATTGTGAAACATTAAACAAAAATGCTTCTATGTTTATCCTTTCAACATTACATTAGCTGAAGAGTTTCAAAATGAAAAGTAGGAAAGGTGCTTTCACAATATAAGGTTGTTGTGGAGGTGGTGGATTATTTTTTTTTTACCAACTATATAATTTGTACCTCAAAAAAGGAAGTTTGTGCAGTCACAATTTATGAAATCTTATTGTGTATCTCTGTGTTGAGAGAACAAGTTGATTTGTGTTGCTCTAGCAATTGTCCAGAGGACAAGGCAATGTTTGATATCCAATTTTAAATATTCCTATTAGTTTTCTAGAAGGAAAAACAATTAAGACATGGTGTGTTCCAGCTCTTCTCGATGTTTCTGAACTAGCAGAAATGAAGTTGATCAAATTTCAACTTCAAGCATTTTTCAAGCAATTGAGGGGTGGAAGTAGTAAAAAGCTATGCCCAAGGAAACACTCTGTGTAAGAAGATTGTTTAATCTGTTCAGTAAAGAAAAGAAGTCCACAACTAGATTCATTTCTGCTATTAGGACTTGAATCCTGAATTTCTCTCAACTGAATACTCATGTAATATATTTGTATTTCAACTATAAATGCACTTTCATTCTAGCCTTAATGGAGTCTAGAGAAACATTTTGTTTAACCATTCAAAAATTGTAATTAGTCTGAAATATTTTATATAAACTTGGTTCTCAATCTGAAACCTAATTTAGTCATTTAGCATTCATTGTGCAGAAAGAGACTGACTTAGATATATCCCAGCTTTGGTTTGATATTAGTAACTAAGGTTCACATTGCCACCTGAGACTTGACTTTGTGAGCTGTTATGATCTACTTCAATTGTTAGTTAGATTGATGGATAAATGTTCTTTAAAAGTAGCAGATGAGAAAGGAAAAAGATGCCCTCAGTTCCTTTATTACCTGGCACACTAGCATTCACAAAATGGCTAGATATATTAGGGGGGGGGGGGGAGAACATTCTACTTTCAGTAGTTTTTCTTCTGCCACAGTACAAGGGGAGAGAAACCACCACTCTGTACATTGAATTATGTCTCTTCCCCTTTGGCTCAGACATCCCTGTTCAAGTCACTCATTGCTGTTTCCCACAGGCCAAACCAGCTAAATATCTGTAATATATCTGAAAATATAATGATGCACACTTTCACAGCCTCAGGCTTCCACACCCAGCACTAATTCAATAGCAATGAGCTTCTAGGCTAATAGGATATTACTACTGAGTATCTGGGGAAAAAAAGCCCAAAAAAACTGGTTCAATTTTAGGCATGTTTTAAAATGGAAAGGAGGCATGATTGCTTAGGGGTTAAAGATACTGAACTTGTCAGCTAGAAAGCTGACAGCCCATATTTGAGTCTGAGTGCCGCATGGCAGGATGCGCTCATGTTACATGCCCCAGCTTCTGCCTATCTAGCAGTTTGAAAGCATGCAAATGCAAATAGATAAATATGGCTACTTTGGTGGGAAGGTAGCAGCATTCTATGTCCTTTATTGTATAGTCATGCTGGCTACATGACCATGGAAATATCATCGTACAACACTGTCTCACTCTGCTAAGAAATGGAGATGAACACTATCCCTTAGAGTCAAATATGACTGGACAGGGAAAAATCTTTACCTTTATCTTGTTTTTTTTTAAATGGATACAGACAGATTCACAAGACTGGTTATCTGGATGTGCCCTTAATTTTCAGGGATCTTACTGACTGAGCCATAATTGAAGTTGAGGTCTCATCCCATTTAAAAAGCTAAATAAGATTTCTCAGCAGATTTTTGTACTCTTCTTTCACTGAAATTTTGAAAATTGAAGTGAGTGTGATAGAGGCAGTGTCAAGGCAGAGTTAAAGTTTCTTCCTTTCTGCCACAATCTTAATCCAAGTATTTCTCCCACTCTTTTGGCAGTCATTTTAAAATTTCAGCCAAACCACATTTCATTTTGTACTCATATAAACACTGACTGCATAAAAGTACACTGCCAACATGTACTTCAAAAATAAAATTCAAAACAGGCCATTGGGAGATTAGCATACAAGCATTCTGGTGAATGTTTATAATCTTGCTTCTGATAATATATTTCCTGTCTGGCATTAACAACTGTCCTACTTTACTATTCAGGCATTGATCCTTGTTAACAACAAAATCAGCAAAATCAGTCCTGGAGCTTTTTCTCCACTCAAGAAACTGGAGAGACTTTATCTTTCCAAAAACAACTTGAAGGAACTTCCAGAGAATATGCCAAAAAGTTTGCAGGAACTGCGTGCACATGAAAATGATATTGTCAAATTAAAGAAATCTGCCTTCAGTGGACTGAATAATATTATTGTCATAGGTATGCACCACTACTTATAATTAAAAGTTTATAAAAATAACTTATTAATAGGAAAAACAAAAAATAATATTGAAAATTGATGTAACCAAAACTTCATTAGAGTGTCTAATGAATTGGATAATTTTCCAAAGAAAACTAAGTAATTATGTCACAATTAATAGCTCAGTATATAAAAAAGAGATAAACTTTTTTCAATATATGAGATGTGTAGTATGGTTCATGCTGAGGTCATTAAATTGATGGTTATTTACATCATATATTGAATTCTATCACCAAGAACATTTTGCATTGTACTGGGATATAAATGTCAAGAATAACCCACTAAACATTTTTAAAGGATGTTCACATGTACAACTTTTATACAACTTCAATCTATCTGGGAAAAACTCATTCTTTTGTCTAGCTTTTCTCTGTTTGAAGCAAAACTTTTCCTGTTCTTCTGAAACATTTACTATACATATGTTCCGTGATGAAGTTTGCTATCATGCACTCAGGGGCAGAGTTCTCCTCAGTTTCCAGTGATCACTTTTGGATGCTACAGGCATACCCTTTTCTCCCAACCATTGGATCCTACTTTTCATAGCTTGAGCTGGACAGGAAGTTGGCACCTTCTGCAGAGACACATGTTCACATAATGCCTAAGTAGCACTATGCAAACTATCATTTAGGCATTATACAAGTTCTTTATACACACACACACACATTAAACTTTAAAAGCATTAAAGGTGTTTTCATATACATGACTTGTCATGTATTAAAAAAGTATACACCTGTGTTTAAATAAATAGCAAAAAATCTTTTCTATACAAAAGATTGATATCAGTTTGCTGTATGTATCAAATAGATCTATCCCAAATATAACCAGTACATATTTTAAGATGTTTCTGCAAATTTTATTTCTTCCAGCCCTAGTGACAGATTACAATGTTAGCAAAAGCATTTCTTCACAATCACTCAACTTCTCTATACCACATGTTAAGGAAAGTCATTTGGGATAGTTTTTCTCACTGACTAATGAAGATTGGAAAAGAAATGAAGATAGAGGAATCAACCAATCACACATTAAATTATCTGCCAATTGAAGAAACTGAGGAATGCACATTAACACAAGGAAATTATATTTTATTTTGCTAGTAATATTTAAATTTTTAAGGGGATAGATAAGAAAAAATTAAAGGAAGTGTTGCATAAAATAATATTATTTATTTCCTTGTTTAATGGTTTTGTTTACCACTTTTTATTATTACAAAGATTGAAGTCTTTACAAATATAAAAAAATAACATATTCAATTTAAAAAGAGAGGTGAATAATAACCACAAAAATGGCACAATGTTCATAAAAGGAAGGCCTGATTGAAGGACTGCATTTAACAGAGACCTAATGATAAAAACCATTGGTGCCTTAGATATATTCTAAGCATTTAGAATGACCACAAAATGCAGTTTGCAATTTTAGCAATCTACATGACTGGTAGCAGAAGGGATCTGTCAGTTCTCCTAATTCCAAATTACTTAGGGCTCTAAATATTAAAATCAGCCTGATCCAACTTGGTAGCTAATTGATAAATACTCCATATATTAGATAAATTAGATCAATAAACTATTTCACTTTTTAGACTTGCCAATAAGCTTCTAATTATTTTTAATTAATAGCATTTCACATATCTAAAAATCAGAGAATACTGTCAGGTAAAGGAAATTCTGATAGATGGCTACAGACTTAATCCTATTTGCCTTCAAAATCAAGAATACCATAATTTTATAGAGATGAAACAACTGCATTGATTTTCCTTATATATAGCAAAATTAACTAGATAAGTTAGAATTAATATATAACTTGGGGATGGTGATTCTATAACTAGTATACTGTTTGTTTGTTTTTTATTTTTTGCTAATGTATTTTAGAATTGGGCACCAATCCATTAAAAAGTTCAGGGATTGAAAATGGAGCCTTTCTAGGGATGAAGAAGCTCTCCTACATCCGTATTTCAGACACAAATATAACTTCTATTCCTAAAGGTAAAATCACTGTTTTTAGAGGTTATGTTGGACATCAGCATTCAAGTATCCTTGTTGTTTATATTTTTGTTTTAAAATATATATAAAATAAGTGATGTCTAAATATAAGGAATACATCATGTGAGAAAATCTTATAATGTTCTGAAATTAGTATAAAATGAATTTTTGATAGCATATATCCAGTCTTTAGTATTTATCAAGATGATTTGCACTTCTATAGCTCATCCATTATGGTGATTCCTCACTTGGTATATAAGACCTGATACAGCAAACTAATTAAGCATTCTAGCAAATTAAACATTCTAAGATTGATGCAATACTTTCCAAAACTCACTCTTCTTAACAATAGAAAGCATGGAAGAATCCTTTCACATCTGAACAAGAGTGTATGTTAATTGCAATAAAGACATGGTGAAGAGTTTTAAATGGAAAAGGTCATTGTGTTTCAGCAAGGTCTTTATTTTTACATGACTGTATTATCATAAGAACTGGCAAATAAGCTTAAGAGTAATTTTTATGTAAGAGATCCAGAGTGACTCAGTGTCAAAGTAAAAAAAAAATGCTGTTAATTAAACTGTAAAAATGTTTTTTCATCAGTCTCAAATCTTACATAAATTTTAAAAAATAATGTTCCTAGGAATTTTGCAGTTGTATGAAACATGTATACACAAATACATTTTTTTTAAAAATTAGGTCTTCCTGTGTCTCTCACGGAACTTCATCTTGATGGCAACAAAATCAGCAAAATTGATGCAGATAGTTTAAGTGAACTTCCCAATTTGGCTAAGTATGATTTTTTTTGTATATATACAAAAATAATATTAATATATTAAGTCAGATTTCACTTTGTAATAGTGAGATCTTTTAGTTTTGATTATGCCTAACATGTTTGAAATATAGAAGAATATTAATATTCAAGCTACTATAGAAAACAGACATTTTAAAATACTAGTTTTAACTTTATATAATAATTAGTTTTTCACATTAACTATTTTTTTCTAATCTTGAACAGTTATCCTTCATTATTTTAATATTTTTATCAAGGTAGGTCAAATTCAATAATCAAATACTTTAAAAACTGGTGTGAATTAGAAAAGATTTCAGATTATTAGAACATTCAGCCCACATATATTCTGCCCTGCTGTAAAACATTAGTTTTTTTAAAAAATATCTGCCTTTTGCTGGGGCCTTCATAAACCTTTAAACTATACAGGGCATCTGGCTTCTGTGGAATTGAACATGCCAGCTTGCAGCATAGTTAAAAATGTATAGAATACAAATGAAATCACAACAAATCAAGGTTTTTAAATTAAAGAACATACAGAAACAAACTTTTACTTCAGCATAGTTGGCACAATGTTTTTCTTCTTATAGGCTTGGCCTCAGTTACAATCGCATTGCTAGTGTGGAAAATGGATCTTTAACCAATGTGCCACATTTGAGAGAACTCCATTTAGACAACAATGAATTGGCCAAAGTACCTGCTGGACTAGGAGAACATAAATATATACAGGTAAAGTATATCCTAAGGAGAATAATTAGAAATATTGTTAAACTCACAGATAAAAATACACTATATTGGAGAGGTATTTTGGCCTAAAAAAGATATGGGCAGAAAAATGCTGCATTTTGGCTTCAGAATGATAGCCTGAATAATTGCCATTTTAATAACATAATCATGCATATGTTGATAGAAAACAATGATCTGAAGATGGTAAATACAACAGCAAACCTGAAAGAAAGTTAGTCTGGGTTTATGATAAGTATCTAGATGGGAGTTTACACAGGAACCTTAACCCCAGAGTTTATAAGCATGCAATAATATTAACATAACATATTTATAAAGATAATGTAAAATATTAATTTCCTGAATACAAAACCTGCCACTTTGCACTTTGCAACCTAAATATTTCCTAATTTAGTAACTTCTTTTGAATTTAATTATGCAGGGAAACCTTGGAAATTTTACATTGCTAGAGATATAATTTTATAATGAAGCAAAGATTATATTTATTTTTTGCTCTCTTGTAACTGGAGGTGGTACACAGAAACATACATTATACTTATGAGAATGTCATCATTTTTCTGCCATATTAAATCATAATGGTTAAAGCATATAGAATCATAGATTTGGAAGTGATTACTTAGGGAATGAAGTCCAATCTCCAGTAGAAGAAATATTTATTGCAGGATTTAATGTTGATGATATTTTATTTTATGTTATAAAAATAGCACAGTTAAGTTCAATGTTGTAGTGGTCAGGAGAATCACAAAAAACATTATGAAAGAATACTTTATTACTCTCGATATTAACAAATGAAGATTTTCAGATCCCTGAGTTCTGAGTTCTGCAGAAGGATATCAAATATCTGTGATTAGAACTCCTGCTTTAACATCTTGTAGATGCTAAAGCCTAGCATCAGAAATTTATGTATCTGAAATATCCAATTAATTTGTGGAATGTAAGTATTTGGAATGTAGAAATACATTTATGGGAGTGATGGACAACAGCAAGATAAGGAACTGGAATTCCCTTGTTATCTCATAGAAATAAACTGATTACATGTGTTTATGGGTCCTTTGTTTGCAATGAGAAGGGATAAAGTTGAAAAGTATTTTAACTCAAACATTTAGATATTCTTATATATGAATTTTGCCTTTTTACAATTGATTACAACAAAATTATTTTACTTCTATGTTTTTGATTTTCAGGTTGTCTACCTTCACAACAACAAAATTGCTGCCGTTGGCCCTAATGATTTCTGTCCCCTTGGATACAATAGCAAAAAAGCTACTTATTCAGGAGTAAGCCTTTTTAGTAACCCTGTGCAATTCTGGGAAATTCAGCCATCTGCTTTCCGATGCATCTATGAACGATCTGTAATACAACTTGGAAATTACAAATAAATGCACAAAAGTGTTTCCACTTAAGTACCTGTTGCTTTTTAAAATTACTGGTAACCATTAAAGCCTGATATTGGAGACTTAATGCAGAGTGGAGATTATTATATATGTAAAAGACAAATGAGATAATTTCCAGAGAAAAAACAAGTGAATTTACTTGGTTTTTTTGCTTCATCAACAGCACATGATATAGTTTGTAGTATCTCTCCACTAGGTAAGCACAACAGATTTTTTCAATATTCCACTGTGCATGAGATTTGGGGGTAAATATTTGTCAAGCATTTCATAATTAGAAATAGTATAAACACATTTTACTCTATACACAAAAAATTATTTGGAGGACAAAGTAATGAGGCATTATTAACTCCCATCTTCTTAAAATTTATAAACTCCCATCTGCTTAAAATTTAAATCATAAGTACAGGTATCAAAATATCAGATATTCAGATAAGCAATATAGAAATGTTGCTTTTGATACTATTTTTGGGTTAAAATGCTATTTTAATATATACCTATTTTCTTTTCTATAATTTTATGTTTAAATCTTCCCAGATAATTTATGTACAATTAGGAAAATATTCTACAGGCTCAAAATATATTAACAACTCTGTTTTCTTGAATATGTCAGCAATGGCTACTGACATTTTATGTCCCCATGGAATGGAGATGATGGTGCCTCACCCATTTTATAACAAAAGTCACCAGGAACTTGTATGTATGTATGTAATTGAATTTATAATAAAAATTAGGTAATCTTGCAATTATCATTTAGCATCAGGGAAAGGACTTGGGTCCATGTCCACAAATTCCTGCTTCATTCTCCAATTCTCCATTGTCATCCATACCTTCTAGGTGACAAAGCTAATGTTTTCAAAGTGCAATTTATTTCTCCTTGTTCACACAATGCCTGTTCCTGTTCATAATCTGATAAAAATATTCAAATAAAATTCTCATTAGTTTTGGAATCTTTGAGAAATTACTATGTGGATTGTGACCAGTAAGTCTGCAAGCATGTATAAATTAAGCAATATTGGCCTACTACATTAATAAATTGCTCTTAAATGCAACAGTGGACATTCATTCACTTTAACTAATTTGAATTTTAACATTGTTTTCAAATCTAATGTAAAGAAATATTTGCTCAGCAATACCTAGATTTACAGGGGATTATCAAGTGGCCAGAAGTAGAAGAGCATTGTCTAAAAATATTATTTTAAAACACATCTGAAAGCAAAGTTTATTTTTACATCACTATAATTAGTTTTATATAGTAGCAAGAATATAAAAAATGGCTGTACATTTCTGGGATCTTTATCTCCAAATTTAACTGTATTTCTTTCAACATGACACATTAAAGAAAAGTTTGGATACCTCTTAATTTTTCAAAATACAATATTTTCAATGTATGTATGTTTTATATTAAACAATACTGGCAAACTCCAAGATCCTGGTGTGTGTTGTATAGGCTCTGTCATCTAAAACAGCAGAAATGAATCTATTGCAAAGGCAATCATTTTATAGTGCTATTCAAAGCAGTTGAATCCAGTTAATTATAATACAGCCTGGAAGATTTTCATAAGATTTTCATAAAATGAAATGGCTAAAGTTAAAACCTGGATTATAACAAATCTGGGATTTTTTTCTTTTTAATAACCATGAAATCTCTTGCATTGAGGTGGAGTTGGGAAGACTGAATGGAGTTGAGTGTTTACTGACCAGATGCCTTTCATAACACCTATATGGAGCTCACAGTAGATATTTTCTTTTTGTGCCCAGAGAGAGAAATATCTGTCACTAGGTTCGAACTCACAACTTTCTAATTGTGAGGTGAGACACTTCTAGGGCATCACAGCACTCTTCTAGGGCATCACAGCACTCTTTATGAAAAAAAAATATATAGACTATGCATTATAAAAAACATCTCCCTTTTTATGGTTCTGTAATCCCTTAATTCAGGTAGATTTGAGGCAATGGGATGGAGCTGAGCATTTACTGGCTGGATGCCCTTCCTAATGCCACAGCGAGTTTGCAGCAGATATTTTTTTCTGTTCCATAGAAGAGAAACATCTGCCACTATCCAAGACTGAATTCTCAATTTTCTGAGTGGGAGGTGAACATCTTCATCATTAGGCCACCATGCCATTCACATAATATATACAATATAGTTGTTTATCAATTAATAAATATATTTATTGAAATACAAAATTGTCTATTATGAGGGAAGTGTAAAAGCAGTGTAAAAAAGTTCTTACTTTTACTTGTACAAAGTGTTAGATTTTAATCTAAGATTAAATTATATAGAGGAAGCTCTTTATATGATCGAATTGAGGGATATTAAAATATAACAATTTCTCTGATAAAGCAAAAATAATGGAAAATCTTAAGGCACCCTAAAAATTTACTGTGTCATGAATGTTCACTGCAGCTTTTTTCACCAAATGCATGAAGAGGGTAGTATGCATACATCTGTTGTTATGAAAGCCAGATAGTAAGAAGAAGGGATAGGGGGAAATGTAATGAATGAATTATAGATGAATACCTGTTTTATGAATGCTGTTCATAAAACAATTACTTGTACAATACAGATAAGTATGACAAGAAATATTCTTTGACTTTAACCAAATATCTATTGACAATTCGATAATAATAAAAGATAAAGGTTTCCCTGTCCAGTTGGGTCTGACTTTAGAGCATAGTGCTCATCTTAGTTTCTTGGACAAGGGAGCAAACATTGTTCAAAGAAATAATAA
>JAEANM010015564.1:0-13577 GCA_017656035.1 Myanophis thanlyinensis
TATATATCCTTTTAAAAAAATAAATTCCTGAATGTGCAGCATGTTGTACATACTCCTAGTTGATATGAATCAGGCAACGGGTATGCTGGCCTCCAAGATTAAAGATCCCAGATGTTGCATGATGTTATGTGAGCTTTCGGCAAAACTCGGATTTGGTTGTACTTGTTGACATATTAACCCAAGTGTGCTGAATCTGTTTGGTACTGTCTTTATTGTTTGCAAGGAATGGGGTATGTGATGAGTGTGGGTGATAAACAAGTCTGTACTGTGCCTTTCTTACAAAAAAATAATTATGTGACTCACTCAAGTTCCCAAAGCTATGATAGGTAATGGGGTTCAGTATAAATTAAATTGTTGAACGAATGAAAGAAAAGCAGAAAAATGGTGAGATGAAGTTGACAAAAATTTAGTATATATATTAATTATGACTAAAAGGGAGAAAGGTATCTCAGGAATTAGTGTCACCTAGGTTGGTGTGGGATGCATATAAAAATAAGAATCTCTCTTTGGTGACTGTTGCATGTAAAGTTCCAACGAATGGTGAGCATAGAAGAACCAGAGAGAAAGAAAAGAGGTAAAATGGTTTAAATAACTGTACAATCCAGAGGCTTCAGTGAAAAAATCCTGTTAAGTGACATTAATGGATGGGTGGCATTAAAATTATTCTGCATAGTGGCACTCATTGGCAGTGGTGTTGGGGATAATATATACAGTAGGCCAGTGGTGGTGAACCCTTCACTTAGCAAGTGCCAAAAAGTACATGCTATGTGCGTGCCATCCACACTTACGTGCGGCTTCTCCATGTGTGCTGCATGTGCTCCATGTCCATCTTTGCAAGCATGCAACTTTTGCACACGCAAAATAAACCCGCTACATGCAGGCATTCACACACATGAGCAATCGTGTGTATGAGCAGGAGAGCTACAAAGACGACCAGCTGGGTCTCTGCCATCGCACATGTGTCCATGCGCAATCGCATGTGCATGCTCAGCTGGAGGTAAGTTGGTTGACAGCTTGTGTGCCCAACAAGATGGCTCTGCGTGCCACTTCTTCCAGCCCTTGATTTCATCTCCAGGCCATGGCTTCTGTGGAGAAATGCTGGCCAACTCCCACACCACAGCTAACCACAAGTTTGCCAAGACAGTCTTGTGCTCCACAGGATATGTTACGTGCCGCACACCTTCAGCTGCTTTTTCCTGTTGCAGAAGGTATCCGGGAGGAGCTCCTGGCCATATCAGGCTTTTTTCTTGATCCAGTTTCACCCTATCATGGATAACATTTCTCAGTAGAAGTGAGGTATTAGGGTCAAAGTTAAGATTTCGGGGGTAGTAGAAGCTTGCTGGGACTACTGAAGGCTCCAGGCTTCTACTTCATGCCCGGTTCCCATAAAGGGTGCTTCAATGGCCATAACTTTGGGTGTAGGTTGTAAGTTCCTTCATTCAACTCCACCATAACTTTGAACAGTTGAGGAGCAAGTGGACATAAGTTGAGGACTGCTTGCAGTTGTGCATTGGGGTAAGAGAAATTTTTGATGGATGTAAAACATGTTTAACAAAAAATAGAAACTAGGGAAAGAAAAATTCCCTTTCATTCGTTAATATTTTTAGTGATGAATACATTAGGAGTACTGGTAGGCACAATAGCAGTGTGTTGAGACATAAATGTATGTGCCCTATTTATAGTCATGATGTCTTAGGGTTGAATGAGAATATAAATGATCTGCAGCAAATGTTAATTACCTTGTAGGATACAACCAGGGAATTGTTCTGAAAATTAATGTATCAAAGACCAAGGCAGTTGTGTTTGATAAGGGAAAAGGAGGGAGCGATGATTTCAAGTTACATTTAAGTGACTGAAAACTGGAACATGTAGCTAGACCTGTGTCCTTTCATAAAGTGTTTATCAAAAATGGGAAAATAGAAAAAAAAAGACATGCAAATAATAGAAAGGTGGACAGTATTATGTAGACTGTGGTGAGGAGTAATGTTTGTTGGAGAAAGAAAATATGTAAAAATAATCCTCTGCACCTCCTGTATTAATTATGTGGAATTGAGAATTGGTTACATAAGACGAATGCAGTGAAGATGCAATTTTTAAGAAGTGTATGTTAAAACAAGAGATAGAAAGGTGTCAAAAGCAAATGTTTCCTCGATGAATACAGATTTATTACCAAAATGAGTGACCCATTAAAAAAGAAGTATGTTGAAATGGTTTGGTCATTCACATAGAATAGGATTGGATTACAAACCACGTATGTATATGATTAGGGATGACATGATAGCAGTGTTCTCATATCTCAGAGGCTGCCACAGTGAAGTGGGAGTCAAGCTATTCTTCAAATTACGTGAAGGCGGGACAAGAAGCAATGGCTAAAAACTAATCAAGGAGAGAAGCAACCTAGAACTAAGAAGACAGAACAATTAATCAGTGGAACAACTTGCCTCCAGAAGTTGTGAATGCTCCAAAACTGGAAGAAGAGATAGGACAACCATTTGTCTAAAATGGTATGGGGTTTCTTGAGCAATGGGACATCAGGTTTTCTGAGCAGGGCGGCTTTCCTGAGCAAGGAGTTAGACTAGAAGACCTCAAAGGCCCCTTCCAATGTTATTCTGAAGGAAGAATGAATTGGGTTGAGAATGGAAAGACTGAGAAATTCATTGTTGTCTGGAGCTGGCAACATTCTTAATACAAACGGGTAAGAAGTTAAGACAAGACAATCTATGGACATGATCAAAGCATGAATAGTTTGCAAGCGTCGAAAAATAAGGGAAGGCATGGTGAATGGGGTTGCTATACTCAACTAGTCTTATTTCTTAATTTATTTGGTGTATGGTTTTACTGTTTTTCTGCATTTTGCATAAACCTGCTTACCTGCAAAGGAAGTACAAGTAGTCCTAAACCTACGACAAAAACGGAGCCCCAAATTTATGTTGCTAAGTGAGACAGTCGTTCAGTGAATTTTGTAAGCCAAGACCACAGTTGTTAAGTGAATCACGGCAGTTTTTAAGTTAGCAACATAGATAAGTGAAACTTCCCATTGGCTTTAAGGTCACAAAAAGGTGATCACATGACCCCAGGGCACGGCAGTCATCATAAATATGAGTCAGTTGCCAAGTGTGTAAATTTTAATGACATGACCATGGAGGTGTTACAATGGTCGTATGAAAAATGAAGTCAGACGTCAATTTTTGGAACGCCATTGTAACTTTGAATGGTCACTAAATGAATCATTGTAAGCCAAGTATCTGTATCATAAGATATTTTTATGAAACTAAATTAGTGAGTAAACTATCGGTTAAAAAAAACTGATTTCAGGATAAGATACTTTTACATTTTAAGCACTTTTGCCTAGAAATACAGTCTGAATTACGGTTAAATTTATCCTTAAGTAAAAATACAACCTTCATTTTAAAAAACCATTAAGAACTAGATTCACTGCAAGGCTAAACTGATTTTTTTTTATCACTCCTTCAATTTTTGAAACTACAAAATTCAAAGCGGTAAAAGGAAGAATGGAGCTATGGAGAAACCAAGGCAAAATAAATACATAAGCTTTCATGTGCATTATTAAGTGAAATTAGGAAAATAGATCTAACATAGAATTGCATTCAGTTTTAGTGAAACACCTTAGAGATGGATAGGTATTCTGATATATTATTCAGAACACTGATGATATATATTTGAGATATTTTGACAAGATTCTTTTTAAAATTCCTTCACATAGCACTCAGACATCTGTGCTTGGATATGTACCATATTTTAATTTCACAATAAAAGAAAATAGCAAAATGTAAACTCAGCCATCCATTAATCTTCCCTTGTAGGCATTCAATCTGCTTAGAATGGGCATTTGCAGATGGTCACATTAGAAACACCAGGAGGCTGGACCAAAAACTACTCCTCTTACCTGTTACCTGTGTAAAGGATTCCCACTTCTCAACACCTCCAAAATAACTCTGAAAAAGAAGTCCTCAACCCATCTGAATCCCTACACTGTCACTTTCACTTGATGTAACCAGAGAACATAACCTGAAGTTCTTTACCCTGCAAAAGTTGAGAAATATCTCCCAAATAAAAATCCCCAGCCATAATGTTGCAGAGGTTAAAAAGCGGTTCTTATTAAATGTACTTAATAAAACAGTATTAAAATTTAGTTACATTTAATTTTCAACTTGATCACAATCACTTTATCTTGGCCTCATAATTGAAGAGTGCAACCTACGGTATGTTTCTTAACATCCCCACATACAAACACGTAAATGATTGCACGCTCCTAATATACGCAATATAGAACTAGGTAGTCCTTCTCAATATACAGTAACTTAATATTTATGTACATAAATAATGTATAAACTGTAACTGCCTAATCATTTAAAGTGATTTGTTTAGACATGGACTAACAGTATTGATTAGTAAGACTAAAACACACAGCCCAGTGTTTTTACAAGAGTTCAGGAAGTCAAGTTTTTATGTCTCTGTGAAGTTCATTGTACTGTGTTAAAAGAGGCAAATCCTGAAACTCTTAACTGCAGTGTAGCTGGCACAAAAGCTATTATAAAAGAATCTGCTGCCTCCCATTTCTGCTCTAAATCCTTGATTTATTTGGGGAGATAGAGAACAGACTGAAAAGCTGCCATTTTAAATACTCCAGACAGCCTAAGTACAATATAGGTCACCCTATCACTGCCTGCCATTTACTGAGGGAGGACTAAGCAAAAGACATGTGTCATCAGGCAATTTACACCTGCAAAATTTTCCCTAATATATATGACCTTTGGAAGACTTCAAAGGGAATTTTTTTTTCCAAAGCACCTTTTCTGTAGGAATCTATAGGAAGATGCAAAAGATAGGAAACCCTCAAATGGGGGAATTTTGAAAAAAAAAAAAAAACTTTGAAAAGCAAGTGTGCTGAGCAAGTCATGCACAATTTCGCTGCTAGAAATAGAATATTTTGAGCACATGAAAAGTATCAGTGTGTATGCACTTAGGTGGTTATGTAAAGCTAATTACTCACACTGACATCTATGCAATCTTTACACCTCTCTCAATTTTATAATGATTAGTTAGGTCTGGCTTCTAAAATTGTGCTCTTTGAAAAAATATAAACCATGTCATATTTCTTTTCAAAATATCTTTCTTAACCACCTAGTATTTTTTTAATGAATTTGCTGCTATGGTTCTGTAATGATACTTCCTTTTTGTTTTGTTTTTCCTCTTCTGCTTACTTTTCAAATATCTGTTTAAATTTGTGTACTTGTATTTGCTCTAACATCTGTGTGGAGGAGATTTAAAAAAATAAAAATAAACAGTGGTATAGAAGTATTTTCAAATAGGAAGTTAAAGATCAGAAAGCAGAGAAATCTGGAAAAAGCAAAATAAATATTCACCTGACAGCATAAAACCTTTGTTCACATTCCAAAGGTATTAGGTGCTCAGTTAACAATTCTAACCAACTTACAACCTAGATTGTATCTTCTAGATTTCTGGTCATTGTTTCCCACCACTTACCGTATACGTATGTTCTAAAAGTTGCTCATATCATACACAAATTGAAGCTAACTCTGCTCCAAAAATAAGGCAGGCGAAGGTAGCACTAACATCACTATAGTAAAGCCTTAGAATAAATTTGTTTTACTGCACACCCAATAGGTTCTGGCAGAGTGGGTCACTCCAGGCTACCTGTATTAAATATTGTAATCATGTGGACAGCCGAGAAACCTTAGGACAGCCTATTGTGGATCTCACCCTCAGGAATAGCATCTCCCAAAGACAACATCCTCGCTTCTAGGGTTCTGGAAAGTCTGAAAACCTGTCTTGGGGTCCAGACTTGGTGTTGATGTATTCTCATTTCTCTATGGCCTGTGTGTTTTATTTTATTTCTGTGCCTCTGATATTATTTCGGTCTGTGCTGTCCATTTTGTTTTGATGTTTTCATTTGTTTTTATAGTTTACTAGTTCCGTATGCCAAATAATAAAACAGAGCAACATAAAATAAAACTGCTGGATGCATCTGAAATGTCGAAAACCCTGGGCAACGTAATGAATATCATAAAATGGCTGCTATGGGAGGGAGAGGCACACGCTTATTAAATATTTTCAATAATAATATCGGAAGGACAAATAATACCAAGTGATCATCAAGAAAGGAAATATCGGGCACCACGTTCCTGAGCTGAGTCGTACTCAACGAACCTTGATCCAATACCAAAAGAATCTATTCTAGAAAATACACAAAGAAAATAATCAATAAAAAGTCCAAGTTAATAACAATAGCACTTAGACTTACATACCGCTTCACAGTGCTTTACAGCCCTCTCTAAGCGGTTTAGAGTCAGCATATTGCCCCCAACAATCTGGGTTCTCATTGTACCCACCTCGGAAGGAATGGAAGGCTGAGTCAACCTTGAGCCTGGTAAAATTTGAACTGCCAAATTGCAGGCAACCAGCAGTCAGCAGAAATAGCCTCCAGTACTGCACTCTAACCAACATCACCACGGCTCGTAAAGTTAAAAGTTAAGCTTCTTTTTGTTTATCAATGAATTCACACATCATTGCCATGAGCTAATATAGTTCTCCTCCAATGTCATCAAAAATGGAAAAGTAATTGTTCTGGCAGCCACACCATCTTGGATCTAGAAAAGGTCCATTCTGATTCTTCTACACTGGCAATCTTTCCTGTTCATTAATTGGCCAGTCTAACCTTCCCCACCAAGATTTTGCAATATGCTACAACAATCTAGAAATGTAAATGAATATGTGCAAATCTCCCATACCCTCCATGTATAAAGCTAATGAGACTAGAATTACAATTAGGGAGAAATATAACTCTTACTTTTAATAAATAAATGTTAAAATTTCATTATTTCATAAAACATTTAAGTGGAATGAACAAGGTTGCTTATTTTGAATAATGCACAAACCATGGGTTTTATTTCCAGGACAGCCACTCTTCTTTCTTATTTCCCATTTATTTTGATCCTCTTCGAGCAGCAACTATAAAAAATACTGATTTACAGATATGGGATGTTACAAATGGAATCACTGCACACAGAACCTTCTCACTTGGTTTTTTTGTTTTGTTTTTTAACTCGTTTTTCACACTGATCTGAAATTCAGGGACACACACTGTTGTAAGTGCCAGAAAATACATCATGAATTGCTCTTTCTTGGTAACAATGAATATTCCACCTATCAGTTTAGCATCAATTTCATTCCACTGAAATGTACATTTCCACACACACTCTGAAAGACTTTGAAATTATTAATATGTGCCCTTCTAACAGAGATGCTAGAGAAGCATAAACATTTCTAGCCACAGTGGTGCAATGATTATAATGCAGTACTGCAGGCTAACCCATTGCTCACTCCAGGAATTTGATTCTGACCGGCTCAAGGTTGACTCAGTCTTCCAACCGTCCAAGGTTGGTAAAATGAGGACCCAGATTGTTGGGGGCAAATATGCTGACTCTGTAAACCATTTCGAGAGGGCTGTAGAGCACTGTAAAGTGGTATATTTAAAGGTATCACCTTTAAAGCGCTCCATGGCTTGGGACCCGGGCATTTACGGGACCGCCTGTTGCCACCATCAGCCTCCAACTGACCGGTGCACTCCCACATGGCAGGCCTCCTTGGGGTTCCACCGTCGGGCCGATGTCGCCTGACAGCCCTGAGGGTTCGAGCCTTCTCTGTGGCTGCGGCCTCCTTATGGAACGAACTGCCCCCTGAAATTCGTACCATTACTGACCTCCGAGCCTTCCAACGTGTGCTAAAAACCCATCTCTTCCAGCTAGCTGGTCTGGCCTGATACCTTTGGGGTTTAAATTTTAAATGGTTTTTGTAATTTTAACTTCTAAATTTAAATTTTATCTATTTTAACTGTTTTTTAAACGTTAAATTTAATTGTTTAACTTTTAATTCTAATCAGCCCTATTTAATTATTTTAACTGGTTTTTAGATTGTCTATGTATGCGTTTTATTTGGCTGTACACCGCCCCGAGTCCCTTGGGAGAGGGGGTGGTATATAAATTTTGATAAAATAAAAAAAAAATTCGAATTTCAGTCTTCCCGATCCTAGTCTAATGATTTAACCACTCTACTGTGATGCTGAATAGACCACTGGCCATCTGCCTCATGTTATTCTCCTTAAAGCTTTTGAAAAAGCCTTCAGTTTTGTTAGTGTAAATACAATTTAAAAAAATATATTTTCAAAATATATCATATTTATTAGCACGTCTAGATATGCTTTGTAATACGCACCTGATAAATACAATCTCAGGCTTTATAACTTGAAAAATAATCAGGGAAGTGCTCACAGTCTAGTTGGTTCATAGAGATTAATTGCTTTATTATTGTCTAAATGCTAAGGGCCACTACGTTGCTTTGCTCTAACAGATTCACCTAGCCATTTCTTTAAAAATGCAATATAATGACTTAGCGACACAGACTTTTCTTAGTCTCTTTATTCTTATTTTGTTCCTCTGAATAAATGTATGCTTTTGAATTTTTTTTAAAAAGTCTGCATTATTCTCAGCCCCTGAACATTATCTAAAGCTCCAGCAAGTACAGACGTTTGTCTCAAGTAGAAACTGAAATTTAGGCTGCTCTTTGCCAAATGGGTATTTAACAGAGAACAAATGGTGAAATGAAGAAAAGGTCTCTTTTTTTAAGCTGGGAGAGAAAAGTGTTTCCTCTCCAATCTATCTGAACTTATTCCCTTATCCCAATACAGAGGTTTTTTTTTTAGGAGCAAATAAGTGGTGACTATGGATTTTTTTTGTTTCGTTTTGCTGAGATCTACTCAGAAAATTGAAAAGAGCTACTCTCTGCCCTTCAAGAATACAATTAACTTTATGCTCTGGACTTTCCCAAAGGTGCTTTTTCAAGAGGCAGCTGAACTTTCTGGTTTTTCTTTGAAGACATTTTGCTTCTCATCCAAGAAGCTCAGAGCTGAAGAAGCTTTTTGGATGAGAAGCAAAATGTCTTCAAAGAAAAACCAAAAAGTTCAGCTGCCTCTTGAAAAAGCACCTTTGGGACAACTATGACCTGGATGACTGAGAATCTCCATAGACATTTATACTCTGGAGGTAGTCATGTACCATACCATGTACATCCTGGGCTTACTCTTATTAGTATCTACAAAAATATTGTGGACTCATAGAAAAGGATTTGGAGGGCTATATGTGGCATGTGGGAGATGAGTTTATATGCCCTGGTCTATATATAATATCACTACCCTCTGAGACTCCAACAGGAGTTTTTCCTAAGCTTACTTGGAAATATGAGGGACTGGGTATTCATCAAGCTCTGTCATTGAGCTATTGGATTCTTTACTGGAGATCCTCTTTATTTTTCCCCAGCCTATAGTATAGATCCCATCACTCCCAACCAACATGGCCCTTAAAGTTATGGCAGGTGCAATCCAATGGTTCTGGAGAGCTACACCAGAGGTGAAATCCAGCAGGTTCTAGCAGCTTCGCTAGAACTGGTAGTAAATTTTCTAAGCAGTTCGGAGAACGGTTGTTAGAAGAAATCACTGTTTGTTTTTTTCCACTTTACAGGGTTAATCATGTAAGGAAGGCAGGAAAAAAACATTCTGGTGTTGTTTCTAGCCTAATCTTTATTGCCCTGCTTACAGAAACTGCCCACCCAGTCACATGACCTCCCCAGCCATGCCCATCAACCCACACCCACAATACTGGTAGTAAAAAAATTTGAATTCCATCCTGAGCTATACCCAGTGGGACAAAATGATAAGCAATTTACATAGCTAACAACTTCAACTGTTGTTATGGACTGGCTGTGTATCATGAAAGAGTCTTCATCAACAAATCAAATCAAATCTTTATTATATTATTAGCCTCGGTGGTGCAGTGGTTAGAGTGCAGTACTGCAGTACTTCTGCTGACTGCCAGTTCAAATCCCACCAGGCTCAAGGTTGACTTAGCCTTCCATCCTTCCAAGGTGGGTAAAATGAGGACTCAGATTGTTGGGGGCAATATTCTGACTCTGTAAACCATTTAGAGAGGGCTGGAAAGCACTATAAAGTGGTATATAAGTTATATAATGCTATTGCTATATTTATAGACCCATTTTAGGAGAGTGACGTACAATCAAGTTTTTTTAAATATACATCAAAATCTGTAACAATTTTTAAAAAGCTAAAACATAAAAATGAGGTGGATATAAAAATAAGCCTAATTTAAAAAATCTAAAAAGAGGGGTAGGTATATTAAATGGATGTAAAGGAACATAAAAGTATTTGTCAGTGTATGAGAGTTCATAGACTGAAGAGACATGACAACAAGGTCAGCCAATGAATACGCATAGCAACTAAGTCAGCCAATGAGGGCTGTTTGGAAACTGAAACACTATTTGCTAGAGTCAGCAAGGAGCTTAGCTTAACTGCACTGTATAATAAGAGAGTTCTCTTTGTCTGTATTAAGCAAGTCTGTGCTGAGCTCTGAACTGAAACTGAAACTCTTATCTCTTCTCCTCTGCTTGTGTTTGCTTGTATTTACTACCACGCTGGAAAAACCTGCTTGGGTATTGTATACTTACTTCATGCGTTATATTATATATAAAGAGAAGTTATTGAATCCTGCTGAATCAGTTACTTGTGTGTGCTTTCTGGGTGTGATTGCTGCTGCAAACTCTGACAGTATTGTGACAGCATCTAACAAATTACTCTATTACACTCTAATATGATGAACAACACACTCATTTAATTTAATTTATGGCTCAGGTCATCATCTGATGGATATTAAATGCTACAGCACAGAACCTGGCAACACTGTATGTTATAGCAGGGTTGGTATCGGACTGGCACAGTAGAATTGCCCTGTGTGGCCTGCCTATTTATGTAATAATGGTGAAGTGAGGATGACCAAATGGATGACTCTGTAAAACAGGCCCAGTAGATAAGCATATACTTTATTATTTCAGTGTGTCCAGAGTCACAGGGGAATGAATTGTCTCTCTGGGTAAGGAATCTTCTTGTATCAGCTTTCAAGAAGAGCTGAGTGAAGGGTATGACATGCCAGAGTAAATGCCCTCAGGTATTCAATACTTCAAGGTTAGTTAACTATTCAATAGGACAGGTTTTACCAACAGAGTAACCATAATCAAGCAAGACAGCCATTTGCAAATCTATGCAATGGAATGAGTCTTTATTTTTATGATATTTTCAAATACATCTGAGCTCAGCTCTGATGCCATTAGTTATTCAACCACCACTTTTTTGAGATTTATTTTTTTTAACAAAAAATATGCTTTTTCTAAGCTGGACAAAATTGCTGTTACCAGTAGAATTTTTCTATTTGTAGCTTCAGTCTGTTCTCCTAGCCGCCTGACTGAGAATCATACTTCAAGCATTGACTTAAATGTCTCACAGAAGCAGCCAAAAACTTTAGCCTTGTGACGCAATTCACAGAGGAATTATTCTGGAACAAAGACAGAAGCTGTTCATAAAGATGCCAGCAACAGCAGCATTGCAGCTCCTGAGTCTGTACAATCTTTCTCAGATTACACCAGGCAAGGCAATTGGAATTATGAGACCCAGTGTGTGTGTGGGGGTGTCTATCTCAGCTATTATCTCTACAAGTTGAATTGTGTTCTGGGCAATACAAAGATGACAATGAAAAACAGAAACAAACTGCCAGGAAATTATTCTCTTGTCTTTGCTGCCACTTTTCCTAGACAAATTACCCTGCACCACTACCAAAACGGTTGCCTCTTTAAACATCACAAAATATATTAGCTAGTTGGTTTCTGCTGTACGAGGGAACTTACGCAATAAACCAGTTTTTAAAGAAACATGCTGGAAGCTAAACATCTTAGCTCATAGCTTTTAAATTGACTGGATAACTTTGAAGACTTCACTATTTTCAATAGTAAGGTAGGGATAATGACACCGCTTTCCTATACAGTAATTTATCAAAAAAATTTAATGAGTAATTATATAACTGAGTTACAACATTTGTGCTGGAAACTTTTTTTTATTATACCAAGTAAAATTCCCTTTGAACAGCCTTAACTTTGATTATAGTTTTCAAATAGGAGAGATATGCTACTGCCTGCAGTGTTAATTGATCTTCCATCTTTGAAGCCTGAGACTCAAATTTTATTTTAGGTCTGAGCTAGCATCAAGCCAGTTCAGCTGTAATAGAAGTCCAGATTTCAAAGTCAAATGCTTATCAATTCTGAAATAAATATCAGACCTATGAGGTGAACTAAATCAGGAAATCAGCACCTCTGAGAAACTAGAACTATGTTTCATTGAGATAGGCTATAGCACGTCAAACTTGCTGCATCACATTGCCATCATGTGATTTCATGATGTTTTTCCCAAGGTGGCGCAGTGGTTAGAATGCAGTACCGCAGACTACTACTGATGCCTGTTGGCCACCCGCAATTTGGCAGTTCGAATCCCACCAGGTTCAAGGTTGACTCAGCCTTCCATCCTTCCGAGGTGAGTAAAATGAGGACACAGATTGTTGGGGGCAATATGCTGACTCTGTAAACTGCTTAAAGAGGGCTGTAAATCACTGTGAAGCAGTTTATAAGTCTAAATGCTATTGCTATTGCTATTTGTGGAGTTGGGATGGGCGTGGCCTGTACATGACACATTCGGTCCACGGACTCCCTGGACTATAGTAACAGCAGCCTATGACTCTGTAACAGAAACTAAAAGGGCATAAGCATTCCTTAAACCCTGGAAAAGATGATAATATTAGGACAGGGGTGTCCAACACTGGCAATGTTAAGACTTGTGGACTTCAACTACCAGAATTCCCCAGCTAACCATGGAAATTAAAGAATAACAGAGTTGGAAGGGACCTTGGAGATCTTCTAGTCCAACCCCTCAAGTAGGAAACCCTATATCATTTCAGACAAATGGCTGTCCAATCTCAAAACTTCTTAAAAACTTCCAGTGTTGGAGCATTTACAACTTCTGGAGGCAAATTGTTCCACTGATTAATTGTTCTAACTGTCAGGAAATTCTGGGAGTTGAAGTCTATAAGTCTTGCAGTTGCCAAGGTTGGACTCCCCTCTATTAGAAAGAAACTCAAGCTGACTCTTCCATTAGAAAGAGGGAAAGAAAAAAACAAAGCAGCCTTGCAAGATCCTGTTAATTTAGGCTGTCTTAAGTTTATTGTGAAGTCTTTCTATGTAGTCTGTTTCTTGATCTGGCCATCCTCCAAGGGCTGACAAATAAGAGCAATAAGAATATGCTACATGCCACAAGATCAGGAAAAGTTCTTCTCTTCTCATGCATGAATTCCACTCTAAGGGTTTGCTTACTGGCAGTTCTTTACTTTAACTTTGATTAAAAACTGTCTCTGTCTCTGTCTCTCTCTTATAACCCACTTTTCAATAAAAGTAACGTAATTAGTATGGTAGGATACAATTCACACGAGATATTAGTACTGGCAGATATAGGGTGTATACCTGTCACTATTGGGTAGCTTTGGGTCAGTCACTCTCCCTCAGCACAATCCATCATGTTGTATACTGCGCATGCGCGAGAAACCTGCTAAAAGCCGATTGGTTCCTGGAGCGGTGCTTCCCATTGGCTGGGG
>JAEANM010015565.1:0-13576 GCA_017656035.1 Myanophis thanlyinensis
TCCCTTCTTTCCTTCCTCCCTCCCTTCCTTTCAATTATTTTTCTCCTTCTGCCCCTCCAGCCCCTGACCCGGAAGCAGGCCACCAACCGGACTCGTTCCTCCATCAACATGAAAAACTTCCGTAAATTCAACGCTCGCCGGAAGTGGAAGGTGAGAGGCTGCACCCCCGTTCCATCCCAGCCCCTGCAGCTGGAGAGCCCCTTGGCCCATGCTGGGCAGCCTGCCTCGTGGGCCACGTAGTCCCAGCCTCACCCTCTCTCCTCCCTCTGCAGCTCTCCTACCACATGGTCTCGGCCTGCAACCGTCTTTGCCGGCTGCGGATCCTGTGCCAGCAGCAGAAGCCAGACGAGGAGCCCACGGCCCTGGTGGGTGCAGAGGGGCTCCTCCGCTGCCTCAGGGTGGGGTGGGGTGGGGTGGGGTGGGGGGTGGGCTGCCTCCCCCTGACCTTCTCGCCTTCCTTGCTCCACGCTGCAGCGGGACTGCGAGAGTGACCAGGAAGAGCAGCCCAGCAGCCCGGGGGTCTTACTCCGCAGGCGGAGAAGCATCTGTTCCTGAGTTCAGCATCGTCTCCCGTCCAGCCAGCCTCCGTCCTTCCCTCAGAGGCCAGGATGACAGCATCCTCCCCGGTCGTGGGGGTGGACTGGGAGGAAAGCCCCCCAGGAGGAGGCAGCACGTGGCTCTTCTGAGTGGCCAGAAAGGGGAGGGAGCTCCAGCTGCTCAGAGCACTGGGGGGTCCTTCCCTGTCCTGCCTGGGGGGGGATCACCTGAGCTGCCCCACATGCCCCCAGCATGGCTGTCCTAGACGGGGGGGGGGGAGGGCTCAAGGGGAACGGAGATGGACATCCTATGGGTCTCCTCTGCTGTTCTCCACGCCTGTGTCTGTGGTTGTGGGGAAAGGCCCTTTTAGTGCAACAGGGAGGGCCCCTTGCTGCTCACCCCACCTCCACTCCACCCCCACCCCACCCCCGGCTCCCCCTGCTTCGTTTGGAGAAGTCCTCAAGCATCTGACCAAGAACAGCCATGAGCAAGTGCCGATTGTAAATTTTTTGTTAAAAAAAAATACACATTTGTCAAAAGGGAAAAAAGTACCATCTGAAGTTGTTGCATGTTGTTGTTTTGTGCTTCGCTGGTTCGAATTCAAATGGCAAAGTGGTCACAGCAATGAGCGAGGCGGAGAGTGGACAAGAGGCTCAGCTGGCCAGAAGCCAAGAAGTGCCCCCCAAAGGTGGTGGTCGCCTCCTCCTCCTCCAACAGGCACAATTCCAGCCGGTGGCAAGGGCCAGTGCTGGCCACCAGGGGGCACCCCACTCCCAGCGCTGAGAGCTCTGGCGCCCACTTCCCTCTCTGGGGGTGGCGGGGGGGGGGATGGCCTTCCATAGCTGACCCACTGGACAGGATCCAGCCTTCCACCGGCCCAGCAAAGAAAGCAAAGCCTCACCGGCTGAATGCCAGGACATTTGGCCTGTCGGTGGGGGAGAGGAAAGCTCCCAAATTAAAGGGCACCCTCGCACAACGTCCTCCCAGCTTCTTGTGGGTCATCAGGTGCCCCACATTCAGGGGGAAAGAACCTGGGGGGAGGGGGTTTCCTCCCAGCCCTCTCCTTGCCTCTGTCCCGAGGCCTCCCCTCCCTGGCCCCTTTTCACCCCAAGGCCCCCCCTGCTGAGCTGAAAGGCCTTCGGGGCTTGCCTCTCTGATGATGGGGGAGGGGGTCACCTTGGAGGGGTCATGTGAAGAGGCTGGGGGCACCTTCCCGCTCCCTTTCGCAGTGCTCCTCAACTGAACGGGGTTAGGGGAAGCGTCTGCGCCTGTGGCTCCCCCCTCCTTATTGACCAAACATGAAGGGCAGTGCTTGTGGCCTGAGCCCCTCTCGCTGGAGTTGTCAGGCTAAATATTTTGAAGGCAACAGGTGAAAACAGCCCTTGGAACACATCCAACCCCGGCAGAAGCCCAGGCAGGGCTGGGGGGGGGGTGTGCACGAGGGAGGAAAGAGGCCCGGCCCCACCCAGCCGCCTGCCACACCTGGGGCTCTGGACTGGCCATGCCTCCATTTTCCCAGCCCTTTCGCTGCGGTGCGAACGTGCTGGAGGATGGTTGTGGTCGGGGAGAAGGGCCCCCTGCCTCCCTGCTTCAGACCGGCGGCCCCACAGACAGCAGGGTGCTCCTCTCTCTTCTGCCTGCCTGGCACCAAGCGATAGTCCAGAGGCTGCTGCCAGCTGAGAAGCCAGACTGGCCCCCACCCGTCCGAAGCACTGCGGGCTGCCCTGCCACGTGTGACTCGGTTTCCCACCAGCGCTGTGCCGTTTATGGACCATGGAGAAGAAGGGGAGAAGGGGAGTCCCTGGTGCCCCCCTCTGGCCCACCCGGAGCGCCCTGCTCTTCCTCTGCCTGCTGGGGCTCGGCCCTGCACCAGCCACTCCAGAAAGTAAGTCCCTCTGGGTTGAGGAGGTCAGCCTCTGGCCAGGCACAAAAGATCAGGACTGGCTACCTGGAGTCCTGGAAAAAAAACCCTCAATCTGTGGTGCCAAGGGCACACGCCTTAGCCCGGGGCAGGGCAACTGGGGGGAAGCTGAGCTGAAGGGAGCGGGCTGGGTCAGCCTACAGGGGGCACCAACAGGTGGCTCCATCCACTGTACGCCAGGATTTGAGGTGGCATCTCAAGCCAAAGTAGCTCCAGTGGTTCAGTAACCTTGCATTCAGAGTTTAGCCCCTTGTGTGAACTTGGCTAGTGGCTCCGGTCAGAGAGAAGCCCTTCAAATGTTTGTGTGTCTGTGTGAGAGGAACCCGGCTCTAGGGCAGCCCCTGATCGAAAAGGGCCGGTTGGAGAAATTCACATTTGGGTTCCCCTGAGGGAATTGGGGATTGTAATGCAGGAAGAAAAAGCAGCCAGGGCTCCCCCACCTTTGTGTGTGTGTGTGTGTGAAACTGCAAATGGAGAGTGGTTGTGCTTTCCTCTCAAGCAGGCACTCCAGGTGAAGGGCTTCTGCTGGATATTCAGCAGCCCCTCCCTCCGCTCAGAGGTGCCAGTCCAAGGTTGTTTCTGCAGGGAAAAATCCACCAAGGGAGAAGAAATTTGTCCTGGGGAGGGAAGAAACTCTTCTTTGAATGGGGGGGGTGGGTTTGAGCAGGAGCCAGAAATCTCATTCTGCTACAGGGGGTCTGCAGGGAGAAAGAAGGCAGATCCCCCCCACCCAGAAGCCCCTCCTCTCTCTGCAAGGGGTCCAGGGGTGCAGAGTGATGGGGGGGGGGAGATACATGGCAAAGGCCCAGGTGCTGACCAGAGCTGGAGACCCATCCCACCCATGAGGGTGACCCAAGTCCATCCTGGGCGCATGTGCGCGCACACACACACACACCCTTCCTGTTCTCTCTCCTCTTGTGGATTTATAGGCACAAAAGATACTTTTCGGTGTTGTCAAACAAGCAGAACCAAAACAGAGCAGCCCTCAGGAAGCCACTTTGGCCAGTCTGGTGGGGGAAGGGAGAGGGCAGGAGCACTTCTCTAGGGACCGGCTCACACCTCCCCCTCCCCATTAGACTGTATTGAGGCTCCTAGCTGGCATCAGGAGGGCGGCCAGGAAGGGGGGGGTGCCTGGGTTCTGAAACTGGCAGGGGTGCTTTTCAGCAAAGCCAATGGGCACCTAACCAGGCATTACATCAATTAACAAGCCATTAATTAGCAGCATCTGCTAATTCAGAGACTTCCTGCCAATTTCTGCTGTTTTTTAAAATGCAAGGCTTTTTTATAAAAAAAAAAAAAAGGGAATGGAGTGAAGCATTGGGGGGGGGGTGTCCCTCTTCCTTGCCCCCAAAGAGAAAGAGGGGGGAAGAAGCAAAGGAGGATCAGAAGACCAGTCATGGGACTGAAAGGGCCAAATTGAGTCCTGGGTCTCCTATACCTCTCAGTTTCCACCCTATAGCAGATATTTATCGATTCTTCTGGATATTTTCCGGCAAGGAAGCAACGCTATCAATCCCCCCTTCAGGTTTTTCCAATCAGGCCCTGAAGAGAGAGGCATCTCTGGGTCAAGGAACAGCCTGGCCCAAGTCCATTAAAGACTTAATGGCTGCATTCCCAGGAGAGGCTGAGTTTGGGTGGCTGTGACTTCAGTGGGGTTGGTTTGCTCTTCCTGGGACTTGGCGGCTGAGAGGATCCACCAGCCGGCTGGCTTCCTGGACGGGTCACCCATTGGCTCTACCTCCTTCCAGAGCTGAGGACAGGCTGGTCCCCATGCTGGCCTTGCTCTCTGAGCTCCACAGAGGAAGGTTTGAGGGCAATGCCACCAGTTCAGGCTGTGACTTCCCACCTGCAGTTTGTTTGCTTTAAAAAGGAGGAGGGATGCATTTTGGGCATGGCTCCCCAAGGAGATGGGCTGAGGGATGGGCAATGCCAGGAAGTTGGCTGCCATGATGTCCACCCCACCACCTGTGGGGTCCCCCCCTTCCTCCTCCTCTTCAGAGCCTCAGCAAACACAAAGCCGGGAACAGAAACCAGCACCTGTTTAAACAGTAGCTGACCCAGCCCTTTGCAGAAGGTGCTTCCCAGGGAGGAGGGGGCAAGGAGCCCTCAGGCAAAAGTGGGGGGGGGGGAATGTCAGTTGGGCACCAGCTCCTTTCCGGTCTAGCTGGTATCCCTCTCTTGTGCCCAGAGATCCCTGGGCCTGGCCTTGGCCAGTCATTGTGAGGGCTACTTGATAAAAGCAGGAATGGATGAGGAAGGGATCTTGTGGGAGGGGGGACTGTTAATACAGTGGACCCTCTAAGTTGCCTTTCCAGAGCTGAAGAGGTCTAAAGCCAGTGTGGGGCCGGTTCCTTTGGGAGCTTTTTGGTGAGCCATTTATTGCGCCTCATCCTAAGCCACACAGGGTCGTCCCTGACCCAATCTCTGGCCTGCATTTTTGCCCAAGGAAGGCTGGGTACACGGGGCAACTGACGGTGGGACAGCAATCTTTCAAAATTCGCCCTTAACTTCAAGAGGGAGCGGGCAGAAAGGCTTCGCGGGGCGGCTGGACAGCGCCTGGACGGCGGGTCCTCTAACTTCCCCTCCGCCCTTTTGCAGTCTGCGAGAGCATGGACATCCGCGTGGATCCCGCGCAGCTGCGCCGCCTGGAGAACTGCTCGGTCATCGAAGGCAGCCTGCAGATCCTGCTGATGTTCACGGCCAGCGGCGAGGACTTCCGCCCGCTGGCCTTCCCGCGCTTGGTACTCATCACCGAGTACCTGCTGCTCTTCCGCGTCTATGGGCTGGAGAGCCTGCGCGACCTCTTCCCCAGCCTGGCCGTCATCCGTGGGGCCAGCCTCTTCTTCAGCTACGCCCTGGTCATCTTCGAGATGCCGCACCTGCGCGACATCGGCCTGCGCAGCCTGACCAACGTGCTCAACGGCTCGGTTAGGATCGAGCGCAACCAGGAGCTCTGCCACATCTCCACCATCGACTGGGCGTTGCTGCAGCCGCCACTGGCGCTGGAGCACAACATCATCCTGCACAACAAGCCGGCCGAGGAGTGCGCCGACGTCTGTCCGGGCATCTTGGGCGGGGAGGAGCCCTGCGTGCAGACCCCCGCCGGCCTGGCCGGACCCTTGGAGTACCGCTGCTGGACGTCCAGCAACTGCCAGAAAGGTAGGTGCGTCCCCCCCGGGGGTTGCCGGGTGGAAGGAGGATCAGGGAGAAACCCAAAGCGCAGCTGGAAAGGGGGGGGCGCACGCACTCCCCTCTCTCCAGACCCGCCAGGTGCCAGCCCGCCGCGCGAAAGAGAAAGGCGCAGCCCGATCCTGCTCCTCGAAAGCAGCTGCGTCTCTCGGATTCACCTCCGCCCGCTTGTTGTGCCCCCCCCCCCCCCTGCCTTTCCATCTCTCTCTTTCTCTCTGTTGTGAAATCCTCGTAAAGGGTTGCGAGCCTCCCCGGAGCCCATTTGCTGTAAACAGCAGGGCTGCTAATGCAAACAGACGGCCGCGTCTCCTGCGAGGGGGGGGGGAGTTGGCCGCTTGCCCGCGTGGGCGCATCTCTGTCGTGGGGTGGGGGGGGCGGGCGGGCAGGCCACGAGTTTATTCTTTGGAAGCCTGGCCAATTCCTCGAGGCCAAAGGGGCAGAATTGCCAGCCACTCCCCCTGAGGAACCAGACCAAATGCAGGTCACCTTTGGCACAAACTGCCAGCTGTGGCATCAGCCTGGATGGGGGATTTGCAGGACATGTCCAGCTGTGGGGCAGACCCTGGAGCCCCAAAAGCTCAGAGGCCCCAGAAGAAGCAGAAAAGTAACCCCACCCCAGCCCAGCCCCCTAAAAGGGCAGGGATGCACAATCTCCGAGGTTGAAGGAACCTTTTTATCATGCTCAGTTCTGGGTTGAAAATTGTTTTAGAAGTTTCTTTGCTGCTGAAATGTTTTGCTCCGGACTTATAAATTCCACCTTTGAAAAGCAGTGAAAAGCAGCGGGGAGCTGGGATTCCACAGCTGTGGGATTTCCCCTTCCTTGTTTCTAGTTTGGGGTTCAGTCGATCTCACGTATGGATCCGTTTGATTAATGGCCGCTTCCTCCTGCCAAGAGCCGAGAGTGGAGGGGGCCACATTAGAGGGGTCCCGTATCTCAAGGCCCCGATGATTCCTCCCTCCTCCAGCTGGGCCCCCAAACCTTCCAGATTTGCTACTGAACCTCCCTGGTTCTTGGCCTCCAAACCTGAGTGATGTAGGAATAAGGTTAGTTGTTTGGCAACCAGGGAACATCAGCTGCCTCCTTGTTGCCTAAACAGCCGGTCTTAAAACCTGAAAATCACCAAATCATCGAGGGAGACGGCCTGGGAAGCGCAGAGCTCAGTTACACCAAATAAAAAAACGGTGTTTTGTAAATAAAAAAGGATATACATTTTGACACAAATCTTTTGCTAGGCCAAGCCAGGCAAGAGACCCACAACAGAAGCCGATTTCAAGGTTTGGATGGGGCTGAAATTGTTAGTGAGGCAGAGACCCGGTCTGTGGACAATCTCCCCGCCCCCAAAGTGGGGTATAAATCTGTGGATTTGGGCCGGAGAGTTTCAGATCCAAAGTATTTTTTCCTCTCTCCAGAGATTTTTCTCAGGAACCTTTCAGAGAAAACTGGAAACCAGCAGAGCAGCAACAGCAGCTGGATTTTTTCAAGGGGTGGGGTGGGGGTGGGGAAAACACATGTCCTGGCCACAGCCCCTCACTCCCCGCTCTCCCTCCCTTCAGTGTGTCCCTGCAAAGTCGGAGGCGCCGCTTGCACAAACAAGGGCGAATGCTGCCACCCGGAATGTCTGGGGGGCTGCAGCCGTCCCGGGGACCCCCAGGCCTGCGTGGCCTGCCGCCACTTCTACTTCCACGGGCGCTGCCTGAGCTCCTGCCCAGACCTCACCTACGAGTATGAGCAGTGGCGCTGCGTGACGGCGGAGCACTGCGGCAGCCTGCGCAAGATCTCCGAAAACCTCCGGGACTCCTCCAGGTTCGTCATTCACCAGAGGCAGTGCCTGGCCGAGTGTCCCCCGGGCTACCAGAAGAACGAGAGCAGGTGAGGAGCGGTCCTGGTACCAGTTTGGCCCTCCTCACTCCACCCCACCCCCGTGGCTCTTCTGCCAGCCGCAGCTTCTCCCATGTTTGTAGAGGCCGAATTTGACGTTTGAAGCGGGAAGTCTCTTCCTTCATTAGCACAAGTGTGAGCACTTAATAACTGCTGGCAGACTGGCTGCAAGCTTTAAAAACCCATTAAGCTAATTCCTTCCCCCTCCCCCTCCGCCCGTCCCCTTTAAAGTGGCTTGACTTCCGCTCACAGCCAGTCTGGCCACCTTCGTTTCAAATCTCAGAAGTCCTCAATTGATCCGACGGATGGGGGGACGTTGGCTGTTTGGGACCGGAGAGTTCTCAGGGCCTGTGCTGCCTTGGAGATACAAGGTCCCCCCTGTCCCAGCTGCCATCGTGGGGGCGCCACTTAGACTCGGAGGGGATGGGAAAGCCTGTTGTTGCTGCCCACAGGGCGTCCTGAAAGGGGACACGCCAAGCCCCGCATCACTTGGAAAGAGGGCCGATTTTGTACATGGGAGAACAACAGTGGGTGGTCCTCAGCCCTCTTCCTTCCCTCCCCTCCCTCTTTCAGCCTCGTCTGCCATGAGTGCCAGGGGTTGTGCCCCAAGGAGTGCAAAGTGGGCACCAAAACCATTGACTCCACCCAGGCAGCCCGGGACCTGGCTGGCTGTACCCTCATCGAGGGGAACCTGATTGTGAACATCCGCCGGGGTGGTGAGTGGCTTCCCTTTGCTCCCTGCACCCCATGGAGTCAATCCCTCCAACCCTCCCGCCCTGCTCAGCTGAGGGCTGAGGGCTCTGTCTCCTCCCCTTCCACCTGGGCAGAGAACCTGGCCTCCACTTTGCAAAGCAGCCTCGGCCTGATTGAGACCATCACGGGCTTCCTGAAGATCCGCCACTCCTTCGCTCTCATCTCCCTGAGTTTCTTCAGGAACCTCAAACTAATCCGGGGCAACTCCATGGTGGACGGGTGAGCAGGAGCCGAAGGAGCCAGAAACCCACCTGGCTAGATGGAGGAAGGGCAGGGGGTGGGCTCCCGCTTACTATGCTGCTTGGGGCTCGCCCGCCTGGTGTGAGAAGTGTCACTGGCCAGCACCTTCAGTACTCCAGTACTCCACAGAGGGCCAGGCTTGGCTGCGGGACCTGGAGGGGCGTGTAGTGGGCAGAGGCTGGTCTAAGGGCCTGACCCTGTGCTCACTCTTGGCTCTGCCCTCAGGAACTACACCGTGTACGTGCTAGACAACCAGAACCTGCAGCAGCTGTGGGACTGGAGCCAGCACCGCCTGTCCATCCCGGTGGGGAAGATGTATTTCGCCTTTAACCCCAAGCTGTGCCTCTCGGAGATCTTCCGGATGGAGGAGGTCACGGGGACCAAGGGCAGGCAGAACAAGGCAGAGATCAACCCCAGGACGAATGGGGACCAAGCCTCCTGTGAGTTGGTGGGGGAGGGGTGAGCAGAGAAGAGGGCAATGCACCCCGGCCTGATATTTAACAGCTTCATCCTCAAATGCAGACTGCTTTTCTACAGCCAGCCAACTCACATTCGCTAATTGTGTAGAGAAAAGCCTCGCTTTGCTCTTTCCAAACTCCCCCTTGCCCCCAACCCCTCCACCCTCTCCTTGTCCTTTTTGAGGGCCCCCTTTGAGCACCCCGTCTTCTTCCCCCTTTCAGGCAAGACCCAAACACTCCGCTTTGTGTCCAACACCACCGAGTCAGACCGCATCAGCCTCAAATGGGAGCGTTACCAGTCTCCCGAGTCCCCGGACCTCCTCAGCTTCATTGTCTACTACAAGGAATCGTAGGTGCTGGGGAGGGCTTCCCCCCAGGAATCCTCCCCATGGGAGGGGGATGAGGGCTGGGGTCCCACAACCCCCATCCCCATTGCAGGGCTGCCCGGGGTGCATCTGAGCCTGGCCTCCTCCCACAGCCCCCTCCAGGACGTCAGTGAGTATGTCGGGCAGGACACTTGCGGGGCCAACAGCTGGAATGTGGTGGACGTGGAACTGCCCCTCAGCCACGACCAGGAGCCAGGCATCACTCTGCAGAACCTCAAGCCCTGGACGCAATACGCCATCGCCGTGAGGGCCATCAGCCTCACCACCGCTGAGGAGAGGCGCAACTTCGGGGCACAGAGCGAGGTGGTCTACGTCCGCACCCTGCCTGCAGGTGGGGGGCCAGAAGCATCCCCCCTCCCCCCCGAGCCCAGCATGATGGGCAGGAGAGTCGCCCCCTTCAATTCTGCCCCCAATTCAGCAGGCCACCTTCTCAGGCAGCTGTAAAGACAAATGCATTTTTAATGACCTTTTTGTAAAAGCCGGTAGCGACGCAGGTCGTCCTTGATTAATGGCTGCAATTGAGCTTTGTTGCTAAGTGAGACATATGTTAAGTGAGGCTTGCCCCACTTTACAACTTTTCTTGCCACAGTTGTTAAGTGAATCACTGCAGTTCTTAAGCAAGTCTCACGGTTGTTAAAGTGAATCTGGCTTCCCCGTTGACCTTGCTTATTGGAAGGTTGCCAAAGGGGGAGTCACTGCCACTGCCATAAATACGAGACGGTTGCCAGGCATCTGAATTTTGAACACAGGGACGCTGCAACCGTCGTAAGTGTGAGAAATGGTCCCAAGCCACGTTTCTGGTGCCGTTGCAACTTTGTATGGCCGCTAAGGGAGCTGTTGCAAGACTGCCTGTACATGCCGAGGAGGCCGGGTGGGGCGAAGGGGCCTCCGAGGCGTCTCCCTCCTTCCCGTGCCATCCTCTCCTTGCTCTGCCATCCGCAGTGCCCACGGTGCCCAGGGACGTCATCTCCATGTCCAACTCCTCCTCCCACCTGATTGTCCGCTGGAAGCCGCCCTCCCAGCCCAACGGCAACCTCAGCTACTACCTGGTGCTGTGGCAGCAGTTGGCCGAGGACTCGGAGCTCTTTGGCAATGATTACTGCCACAAAGGTGAGGAGCAGCACCACCCCGGCCCACGGGAGCCCCCGCGGCCCTCCACTCATGATCTGCCCACCTCCACCTGTCTCCCCAGGGCTCCGCCTGCCCACCAGCAGTGCAGACACCCGCTTCGACACCAGCGACAGCGAGGAGCACCAGGACTCCGAGGACCAGCAGTGCTGCCCCTGCCACAGCCCCATCGGGCACAGCCAGCCCGGTCGGGAAACTGTCTCTTTCCAGAAGAAGTTTGAGAACTTCCTCCACAGTTCCATCATCCTGCCTAGGTGGGTCATGGTGGGTGGCCGGGGGGGGGGGGGAAGCTGGGGGGCTCAGAAGGGGGGCTGGGAACCACATGGCCCACTCTGTCTTCTCCCTCTTTCTCCAGACCCCCTTGGAAAGTCACCTCCATCGACAAGATTTCTTCTTACCGGTGAGCTTCTGGCTGACGGAGACCATCTTTGTCTTCACATGAAGATGGGGGGAGGGTTTCCTTCTCTGGGTTCCTATTGAGGTTTGCTTTGGGGTGAAGCAGAAGGGCTGCCCCGGCCTCACCCTCATTTCCTGGCTGCGACAGGACCCCCAAAAAGCGCAGAGACACCTTTTTCGTGACCACAGGGAGCCAGCCCTATCCCAATGTCTCCTGGCCAGCCCTGGGGAGCCCCAGTGACACAGCCACGGCCCGCCAGGCTGAGCTGGACTCCAAGACAGAGAAGGACTTCCGCCTCTTTGAGGATAAAGTCATGCGGGACCGGACGGTCATCTCCAACCTGCGCCACTTCACCGAATACCGTATTGACATTCATGCCTGCAACCATGCGGCCCAAACCGTGGGCTGCAGCGCTGCCACCTTCGTCTTTGCTCGGACAATGCCAGAAGGTGAGCCAAAATTCGGCTACCCTTCTCTTGCTAAAAGCTGCCAGTTAATAAATTTGCTGAGTAAAAGCCAACCGGGTTTCCTGACATAATTCAGGAAATTAAAATCCACTTCTGCTCAAATCAAATTATATCTCTTCATCGCCCCCTCCCTTCCTTTGACTGGGAAGACTCAGTCCGAGGACGCCCCCCCATCTTCTTATTTTTGCCCAATGACCTTTGCCTTTCTCCTGGCCAGCTCAAGCCGACAACATCCCCGGGAACCTGACCTGGGAGCTGGCCAGTAAGAACAGTGTCCTTCTCCGCTGGCAGGAGCCCAAGAACCCCAATGGCCTCATTCTCAAGTATGAGATCAAGTACAGCCGGGAGAGCGAGGTGAGGAGGGGTCTCGGGGCAGGCAGAGGTCCGTGGCATTGCTCCCCACAGGCAGCTCTTCTGGCTGTCCCTCAGCCTGGTGGACCCCATCTCTGAAGGCCTCCCCTGGCCAAGATGCTGGGCACTGAGAGCGGCCACCCTGGGCAACTCTGACCAGCTACGAAGACACTCCGCTTCCTTGCAGAAAGTCATCTCGGTGCTCTGCGTGTCCCGCCATCGCTACGCCCGCTACGGGGGCTACCATCTCGCCCTCCTCCAGCCTGGCAATTACTCCGCCAGGGTCCGGGCCACCTCCCTGGCAGGAAACGGCTCCTGGACCAACCTGATGACCTTCTACATTCTTGGGGGAGGTGGGTGTCAGCGCCAACTGACTTTTCTCCTAAATTCCTTTTCTTCCTGGAAAAAACAGTGCTGATAAAGGGGCCGGGGAATCCTTCGTGCCCTGGGTCTTGTGAATGCAGTGCCCCCCCCCCGAATGTGGGCAGAGGGTCTTATTTTACCAACCCCTGCAGTGAAAAAGTGCTGCAATATTCATTCCTCCTTGCATTTGCTTCCATTGCTTGTGAGAACAGCCTGCCAGAGCAGCCTGCCTGGGGGACTCCAGCTCTCAGAATTCCCTGGCCATTGCTGAGAATGCTGGGAATGGAAGTCCAGACATCTGGGAACTGGGCAGAATAGGGCCCTGGCACATCAGCAAATGGGACAAATGGGAGCAGTTAAGAAGGAGACAGACTGTGCAAAGAGTAACCAGGTTCTGTCGTTTCAGCCATAGATGAAATTAACCACACTTGGAAAACAAAAATAATAGACAGATTAGATAGATAGATAGTGGGTTGGAGGTATGGAGGGATGGTGGGATGGAGGGATGGAGGGGGAGAGGAAGAAATTAGGAATATAAATAAGAGAAAAATAATTTTAGGATTAAATTCTGTAGTACTTTTACTTTAGAAAATAATTGCCAGCCATTTATAAATGTAATAGAACTTAGTAAAAAAAAAGATTTAAGCTCAAATAATTGTTCCACACCTTTTAAGTATCCCTCAAGAGACCCCCGGGGAAGGAAGGGAAGTCTTCCCCTTAAGTTTATTTCCCCAACCAAGGGCTGGCCAAAGAGTTATTACCTCTTCCTTAAAACTCCTCTGGCAAGCAGCTGGAAGTGTGTTGTCAAACAGAAGGGAAAGTAACAACCGTGCAAAAGGTTTATTTGGCCTAGTGAAGGGGAATGGAAGAAAATATTGCCTCAACAGGTGATTAGAGGGGGGGGGGAGAAAACCACTCAGGAGGAGGGAAATCTCCAGCAATCTTCTCTCAGCAGAAGCTCCTTCAGCGGGAAAAGCAACCGTTCTCCATGGCTGTGTTCCTTTGTGGTTCTCTCTGGTCAGTCGGGGTGCGATAATTGCATTTCTCTCCCTTGACAACCCCCCTTCTCCAAGCAGAGGAAGAGGAGCCTGGAAATTTCTACGTGTTCCTGACGCTCACCCCGGTGGTCCTGATGCTGGGCATCACCTGTCTGGCCGTCTTCGTCTTCTTGTACAATAAGAAGAGGTATCGCTCACTTGCTGGAGCTTCGGAGAGCAGCTTGTCTGAGCATAGGAGGGGCCCACCGTTAAGTGGCTGGGCTGGGATGAGACCAGGGGAGAGTTGCAGAGGCAGGCGGCTTTCTCGAAAGCGGGGGGTGGGGGTGGTCCCCAAGCCCTGATCTTTTCCACCCGATCCTCGCTTTGCAGGAGCACCGAAGGGTACCCCAGCGGCACACTGTATGCCTCGGTCAACCCCGAATACTTCAGTGCCTCCAACAGTGAGTGCCGGGCGGCTTCCATGCCAGCCGGGAAGAGCCAGGGAGGGAGGGAGGGAGGGAGGGAGGGAG
>JAEANM010015566.1:0-13576 GCA_017656035.1 Myanophis thanlyinensis
TATTCTGTGTGTTTTTAATGGCTGTACACCGCCCCGAGTCCCCCGGGAGAGGGGGCAGTATATAAATTAAATTAAATGAATAAATAAATAAATATCGGTTTTAAAGGAGGAAAAATGTTCTAACCATTTAGCAATAGCAAAAGCACTTAGACTTTTATATTGCTTCATAGTGTTTTACAGCTCTCTCTAAGCAGTATACCTAGTCAGCATATTGCCCACAACAATCTAGGTCTTCATTTTACCAGCCTCGGAAGGATGGAATACTGAATCAGTCTTGAGCCAGTGAGAATCGAACTGTTGGCAGCCGGCAGAATTAGCCTACAATACTGCATTCTAATCAGTGGTGGGATTCAAATAATTTAATAAGCACTTCTCTGCCCTAATGACTGGCTGAACCAGAAGTTCTCCAAAGTGCTTAGAAAGTTAACATCCGGTTCTAGTAAATAGGCGCGAACTGGTTAAATCCCCATCTCTGATTCTAACCACTGTGCCACTATTTGTTGTTCAGTTGCTAAGTTTTGTCTGACTCTTTGTGTACTCAAGGACCCTAGCATGCCATGCCCTCCTATCCACCTTTGTCTCTCAAAGTTTTCCCAAATTCATCTTCATTGCTTTGATAACACTATATAACCATCTCATCTTCTGCTCTACACTTGTCCTTTTGTCTTCAATCTTTCCCAACATCAAGGTCTTTCCCAAGAAGTCTTGTCTTCTCATTTAATGGCCAAAATATTTGATCTTCAGCTTCAATATCTGTCCTTCTGAAGAATAGTTAGGGTTAATTTCCTTTAGGAATGACTCATTTGATCTCCTTGCTATCCAAAAGACTAACCATGGTTTGCATTAAAAGATGTCTTCCACTGCACATATTTACCGCGTGTATTTATTTTCATCAACTATAGTTTCCATTTCTGAAATTTTCTGATTCTACAGTGCTGATTTTAAAAAAAGAAAACCTTTTTTTCAGTTTCAGTGTTTCAGTGACTAAGTCGGAAAAAAGGGAGACATACAAACACCACTGGCATGGAACTATTACAAAAGTGTTCATATTGGTCACTGATGTCTGATGGAATGAAATTTGGTTTCCAAATTTGCCCTTTAATCATCTATTTAACCAATGTTTAAACCATTTTGATCCTAACGTGATTGTAGATAATGCACAACCAATTTGATTAATACAATTTAAAACAGGAAGAGTGAAGAACAGCAATAACAGAATCATGGTCTCCTATCTAGGGGTCAAGACAATCATTGCACAATCTGTATGTGTTGATCAATAATAATCAGCTCAATATCCAAATTGAAGTTACAAATCATCCTGCACAGTGTGGCAAAATAAAGGTAAAAGTTCCCCTCACACATAGGTGCTAGTTGTTCCTGACTCTAGAGGGCAGTGCTCATCTCCGTTTCTAAGCCAAAGAACCAGTGCTGTTTGATGGTGATTCTATGGTCATGTGGCTGGCATAACTAAATGCCAAAGGCACACATAATGCTGCTACCTTCCCACCAAGGTGGTCCCTATTTTTCTACTTGCATTTTTACATGCTTTTGAACTGCTAGGTGGGGCAAGTAATGGGAGCTCACTCCATTACGTGACACTAGGGATTCAAACCGCCGAACTGCCAACCTTTCTGATCAACAAGCTCAGCATCTTAGCCATTGAGCCACCATGTCCCCTTTAATGGGACACAGCAGCAATATAAGCAAATGATGTGGTGACAGTGATTCTCCCTCTGTGTTTACTTATTTTCCATATAAGATGCCTAGAAATTGGCTAACATTTCATTCAATTCTCCTAGTGATCACTGGGAATATCTGGCATGAGAGCAGTGTCACTGACATTAAAATAAGGACAAGTGTTAGCTTTAGTCTTATTTAATATCTTCATTAATGATCTAGAGGATAGAAGTAAAGAGAACATTAATTAATTTAATTAACAGATTATGCAAAGTTGGAGGGTGCTGCAAATGCTAGAGAGAAATGGAGAGAATTGAAAAATGCCACCAGGGATTAACTAATTGGGATATAATTCAGACTATTCGGATGAGCAGGGTGTGTGTGGAATTAAGATGTCAAAAATCTGAGAAAATTATTACAATACAGTGTTTCTAATCTCAGTGAGCTCAAACTCCTTGCTGGGATGATGTTGCACTGTATACCAATATCAAAGGCTATTTATCATACGAAAAAGAATGCTGACGGTGGAATAGAAAATTAAAATACAGTAATTGACATGATGTTCACAACACTTTTATTTTTATTATTCCATGTCTTAATGACAAGGAGGAATTAAATTTGCTTTCAGAGCAGGAAAAATGACATGACATCTAGCAGAATAATATTGATCAACATATGCTCAATGATGCTCAATGATGCTTCTACTGAAAAGAGGAGAAGGAGCAAGATAATAAGTTTAGATGTTTCCCATAGCAATCCAGATATTTATTTATTTTTGGGTTCTGTTTTGAAATCCCTTCAGTTCCTCAAACAGTGTTTGGTAGACCTAAGAATACCTTGTTCCATAAGAAGAATGTCAGTTACAAATTCCTGCATCTTGTCAAAGATTTTAACCTACCTAAGGCAGTAAACATTTTCTTATTTGATTTTGTCAGGGTAGTGATTTAAGAGCTGACCAACGGCTGCAATGATGCAATGATGTAATGATGGGAATGAGTCAACAAGGTTTTCTGGCTGTTATCCCTTTAAGAGCCTGTATAATAATAAGAGGCCCTGTTAGGGCATCTCTCTCTTGTCTGTGTTTTTCCCTGTTGTAATTTCTGATTGATTGACCTCTGCCTATAGTACGTGTATGTATAGTATATATTATTTTGTAGATAAAACTGCTATTTTATGACAAACTTCTATTTGTTGTTATTGCTCCTGGGTTGTCTCACATAGTAAAGCTATACACACTCTGACAGATTTAAGCAACATAAGTGTTTTGTTAAAATAAATAATAAATGCAAGGATTGACAAACAGAGAATGAAACCAATGATAGTATCAATAGTAATAGGTATCTTAGGTGCAATCCCAAAACATCTGAAGTGCCACTTGAATGCATTGGCAAAATCACCATCAATCAGTTGCAAAAGACAGCTTTACTCAAAACAGCTTATATCCTACAACAATATTGTTAGCACATTCACATCTGCCTATCCCAGATCCTTCAGAAAGACTTGATAGGTGCTGAAAAATGCCAAATGCAGTCTAAATATCTGGATGACAAACCATAATAAAAATGCAAGGACTAATAATGGACAATTATTCTACCAGATAAATTGAGCAGATGTGACCAAGGATGAAATCAGAGTTAATTAATAACATACATGTTTTTCATCAGTACATAGTGATGCTAGCTTGTTGGTCCTTAAGTATCTTAAATCTGAAAAGGTGCTTCTAAATGTAGACCATGAAAAACATCATTCTTATTTGTTAAATGGCAAATAAAGCATCAAGGAATTTACTGACCTTGCTTCAGAAAATTGAAAGCTGATTACTTCCCAATGTGTTGGTTTATAGCAGCTGATATTTTGCCAGACGATGCCAGGAGTTGCCTAGAGTGTTGAGAAATGGCTTACTCAGAAAAAAAATATATATAAAGAAAAAATGAGTTTAATTTCCATATAGGAATCCCTTTTGAAGCTTAAAGATTACTTCTTTAAATCTAGAATGTTTAACTCATTTTAGGGGGCAAAATTGTATATATGTAAAGCTCATTTATGGTATAGACTCAACTATACAGCAAGAATGTTAGGTATCAAAATGCACCCACAAGATTTGCCTTGGCTTATTCATGGGTAGACTTATCTACATGTACATATGGTAACACATTTTAAAAGTGCCCTTATATGCCCTATATGTGTTAAGCTGAGTAAGGAAGAAGAAGACAATGTGGGTAGAACTTAATTTATTGACAGTAATTTGTAAAACATAATATAACACTGGCAGCTTTCTTCTGAAAGCTCTCCCGTTTTATACTAGAGCTGTCAGATAGTTCAGCCAATCATAAAACTCCATTTTCCCTCTCTACCGGCACATCCTTGCCCACACACATTCCTTAGTCTTTCAAATGGCACTTCTCCCCCCCCCCACACACACACATTCCTTAGTCTCTTCCTGGCAATTAGAGTATTCAGTAATATGCTTATATATAAATCCAGCTGTGATAAACTGACCTTTGAGGTTTTGAAGTTCCATCCCTTTTTATAAATGATGAGGCAGAATTTTGGTCATGCAGTTGTGGCTGCCATCTTAATTTTACCCCTTGGATGCCCTTGTTTATAGTCTGCCAGTACTTGACAAGAAATTCTTCTTCATGGCATAGAACTGGGCACGTGGGGAAGGTGATAATTAGCTTTTCTTAAAGGAACTAGATTCTCTCTCTCTCTCTCTCTGCATCAGCCAAAGATTAAAGGATTAATGATCCCATGTCCATTTATATCAAGGAGTCATCGCTTTCCCACTGGCTAATGTACAAAAGCAAATGATTGTTTTTATCTTACTGCAGACACAACAGCAATCAATTGCTCTATATTAAAAGAGAGTTAGGGTGGGAAGGTACAAAGGAGAAGAGGCCCGGAGTAATCCATCAAGATAGTAATGCAGTAAAACAACTGCAGTATATAATAATCATGAAAGGGCTACAGCTCCCTTTTTATCACTGTTCTGCTTTGCTTGCTCCCAACTACTCTACGAATTGCTGAGGTATATCCCACCTGCTGAGTTGTTGGACTTCCTGAGTGCTGCTTATTATTCCAATGATTCCAGAGGAGAATAAATGCAAGGCAAGGAACACAGCAGGAATGGCAGAGGACCAACACTGAAAGGATTTAAAACATAAAAATAATATTCCACTGACTCCTGCGGAGAGTTGAGGGATGTATCAGTTCCAGTATGCTGACTAACCTGTCAGAAATAATAAACTGCCCACAAAAGCACTTGGTGCACAGAGAGGAATTATTTCTACTCCTCCAGATAGCACTTATGAAGAAGAAAAAAAAAAGAACCAGCTATTTATTGAAGGACAGAGCAAGATATACAAAACCATGTCCACTAAGAAGTCAGGCTTGCCAATATTTTCATTCTGAGTGGAGTTTATGCAATTGTTGCATGTGCATATATTCCACTGTTGCTGCCTTCATTAATTAAGGTTCTTAATGCCTTCATTAATTAAAATTCAAATTTCAAATTCAAATTTTATTTGTCACATGCACAATCATACATGGTACAATATGCAGTGAAATGCTTATGCAGCCATTCACGACCACAGTTAAGTTAGGGCAGAATGGGTTGGGAATAAGTTGAAGAAAGGATGTAGTTGGTAAGAAAGGAGGTAATTGGGTAGGTGGTTACTTCATATATATGTAAACAATAGTTATGACCCTTAGTGTTCTGATTTAGTGACCGTATTGCCTGTGGAAAGAAGAATTAAGGTTCACCAGCATGTTTATCATAGAAATATTTCATTTTGACAATTAATAGCAAATATATACAGTACACCAGTGCCCCCCCCCCACACACACACACACAACCTTTTGGAACTGCTTCTGTGGAGAGTTTTTCCACAGACTGGAAAGCATGGCCATGGTTTCGTGTGCTGCCTGGATCCAGTAGATGGGGATTTGCTTGTTTGTGGTGTCCACTTGCTGGCATGCCGAAGACCAGTGCTAGTCCACAGACCAAGGGATTTGGGACAACAACAATGTTACACAACAATATGAAACCACAGTTATCAATTCCTTCACAAGCCTTCATATTTGTTGAGTTCTTTTCAAGAACTTAGTGTTGTGGCCTGCCAGCTACCAGTAAAGTTGGTGGAAGACTTGGACGATGAGGAGGTTGGGGAGGAACTTGGGCCAGTCCTGGAGGGCTGGATGGATGCTCCGTGTCAGAAGTAGAGATATAACCAGGGCCAACTGACATTTCCCAGCTGCCTTTGGAGTCAGAGATAAGTGTAGAGGATGAACAGCTGGGGCCTGTTCTAGATGTGTGCATGCACAGAGCTGTTAGGAGAGGAGAACAACTGAGGACAAAGAGCCAACTTGGGAAGAAAGGCACAGGTGGATGCTGAATGGCCCCTCCCTGGCTGGAAAATAAATAGGAGGAAAGGGGAGGGCTGGTTGCAGGAGACAACCATTTCTTTCAGAAGATTTGCTTATTGTGGTTTGTGCCTAAGAGACTGCTTGCCAGTACTTAATTTGCAGCTTTGCAACTGGAAGCTCCTGGCCTGGCAAGTATCCTAAGGAATTGATAAGGTCGGTTACTGCAATTAACTCTTTGAAGGATTATTTCCTGGACTTTTCAGTGTGTGAATGCCAGTAATTCACAGGAGCTAAATAAAAAGGGTTTTTTCGGAACAAGGAGTCTGTTTCTGTGTTCTGCTATGGCTGGGTCAGAACACCTAGAATGTTGTAATGTATTAGCATAGTATGTGTATGAATCCAAGTAATGTGAGGTTTTTTTTTTTTTTTTGCAACTCACAGATGGAAGTTTAGTCAAAATGCAGCTTTCCTGATTTATAACGGCATGCTGTAATGGCATGACTTTTTTTAACACAGTGTACCTTTGTTTTGTCTGTAGTTTTTCCTTCAGTAATTTTACAAGGGTGGACAATCAGAGCTCCTGAGTCCTGTTGCCCACTTGTCAATAGATGTCTAAGAACTCTAACATCTGTCATTGTCCTTGTTGTCCTCAGGGACAACCGATCTGATATAGGAAATTATTTTTTTTCTGTTTTCCCACTATATAAATGGGTTGCTGACTGGAAAATTCTGATGATTAAAGTCTGCACATTGTAAAAAGACTGCCATGGAGAAACACTGCTCCTGATATATTCACCTTTCACTTCCAAATAACAAAGTGGTCAGTAAGATATTCTTACGCAGTTGTTTTCATTTCTTTTAGCAAATATTCCTTTCTCTCATTTTTGTTTTTACATAATTATTTTATTTGCCTCCATTCTCATCTGAATCCGGTCGCGTTTTGTCATCCCAACAAACATATTTTCTCATACATATGACTAGAGTTTCTGTGTACACTTCTATAGCATTTGATATCGTAATTCTTTTCACTCTTGTTCTATTCCACAACCTGTGTTCTTATGTCATTTTTTTTTTCTTATGTCATTTTCTATTTGGAGATAAATCTATCTTCTAATACTTTTTTCCAGACAGGACTTAAACTTTCTGTTTATGGAGTCACTCTATTTCTACTCCTGTTATTGCTTCATCTCTTTCCTAATATTTCATGTCTATTTTTTTCCTAAGAGCAAACTTCATACTATCAAATTATGGCCACACACACACACATACACACACACTTCAAATAACCACACTAATAATATTTGAAAACATGAATAGACTTATGCTTAAACCATGTATAAGAAACAGAGACCTTTTTTTCTCAAGCTCATCAAATCAGCATTCTTGCTTCTTCTTGAGTTTCTTAATGGTCCAATAACTTGCCTTGTACTTTCTTATTTCATTACTTCCTATGTATTCATGTCATCTAACAGAATGAATATTTATTTCCCTTGCATTGCATTCATTCAGAATATTGCAGTTTACCACCAAGTTTTTCTATGGTTCATCACCATCCACTGAATTGAATATCTCACTAATCTATGAATTCCAAATTTCTTACATAGTCAAAACAATCTAGATGGCAACAGTTCATACATTTAGGCATAAATAAGAGCTGTGGTGGCACAATGATTAGAATGCAGGCTACTTCTGCTGACTGCCAGCTGCCTACAATTTGGCAGTTTGAATCTCACCAGGCTCAAGGTTGACTCAGCTTTCCATCCTTTCGAGGTTGGTAAAATGTGGCCCCAGATTATTGGGGGCAATATGCTGACTCTGTAAACTGCTTAGATCAGGCTGTAAAGCACTGTGAAGCAGTACATAAGTCTAAATGCTATTGCTATAAATGTTAACCCTCTCATTCATAAATACAATCTACCATCACTTTATCTGTAGAGATTCTCAATCATCCAGTCATAGTAAACCCAAAGGTGCTTTTTCAAGAGGCAACTGGATTTTCTTGATAAGCACCTTTGGGACTATACTTTCTTGCTTTAAGTCATCAACTCCATTCACCAGTCAGAGCTATTTCATTCTCCCATTTTGTCTTCCAAAAATTATTTACTTCCTTCATTACATTCCAATTCTGTTTAGTCCAGTCCAGTTCAATTCTAGTTCATAGTCTTTCCCATTTATACAGGTCACTACATTCTTCATCTTGTGGTTATCACAGCCTCATGATTTTTTAAATGTTTTTACTAATAGTAATAGTACTTAGTCTTATATACAACTTCATAGTGCTTTGCAGCCCTCTCTAAGCACTTTACAGAGTCACCATACTACCCTTAACAATCTGGGTCCTCATTTTATCAACCTCAGTCAGAAGACAATACTGCATTCTAACCATTGTGCTACCAGCACTCTTACAGAAAAAATACAGAGAACTTGAAAAAATAAAGAGAATATGTATACAAAGTTACTAAACTTTGTAATAATTATGTCACTTGCAATGTTTTGCTAAATGTGTTAGAGCACATTTTTCCATATGCCACAAGCACAGCAGTTCAAATTTTACCCCAGGCATTCTCACATTATTGCATACAAATCAGGATAACTAATCTGGAGAATATCTTACAAGCCAACATATTGTTCTCTACTTCACTCCAATTAGAAGGGGCACATAGTATAACTAAGACATTTCCTCAAAATACTTTTTCAACAGATTAGTTGTAAAACTTCTAGAATGCAGCTGCACATGGTACTGATTTCAACATATCTATGGCATTTGTTTTTAAAACACAAAACTATTTTCATACCATCTTAATATTTAGAAAGGCATATTTATTAAACATTCCAATTTCTATGTATGCTTCATATGAAAATATGTTTACTTAAAAGGAAAGGCAGATGTCAGTTTTTCCCTGCGGATATTGAACATCTGTGTAAAGAATATGGAATAAAACCAAAGAATGCATATGATCTGATAATGAGCAGCTAAAAGGGAATAAAAAACCCAGGGAAGTAGAAATAATGATAAATCTAGCAGTCTTGTTCTTGTAACCTGTAGTAGGATTCAATACTCCACTGGCATAGAACAGATGTTCATGTTATTTTTTTTTGTAATTTTCTTGTCACCAGTATTGAGGATGACCTGAGTTTACACAAATCATTACCGAAATGTTTTCATTGGAAGTGTTTCTTAAAAATCCTGCATATGGTTTTATTTTCAACCTTGGTGTTTTCTGCATAAATTTCTATATATAGAACATTATTCTTATGCAAATGATTATGGGTAGGCTTATAGTTGTAACCAACTGCTTGGATCCTGAAGCTTCAGAATATCTGATACTGGCAACTGATATTATGATAATTACCTCTGATCGTTTGAATGATAATAAGTCAGAGTCATAACTTTTAGAAGAACTAGGATTGGAACCAATAGAAAGAGCATGCTGCAGATCTCAACAGTCAAGGAATTTCAGCTGGGGTGAGGAGTTCAGAAAGAGAGATGTTTCTCTCTTGGCTCCTTTTCTGCTGTAGTACTTTCTGAGGTGAGATCTGAACTCACCCTTTTGGTCTTCTGAAAGGCCCTAAAGACTTTGCTCTGACAACAAGCCTGGGAGCCCAATGGGGGCTCATCATTAAGACCCATGGTGATGCAGTGTTTAAAATGGAGTATTGCAGGCTAATTCTGCTGCTAACTGCTGACTGCTGATTGCCAGCAGTTTGGCAGATTGATTCTTACTGGTTCAAGATTGATTCAGCTTTCCATCCTTTCAAGGTAGGTAAAATGAGGACCCAGATTGTTGGGACAAACCACTTAAACAGGGTTGTGAAGCATTGTGAAGTTGTATATAAGTCTAAGTACTATTGCTGTTTGCCACCCATCTCTTATCCAACAACTTATAACATAATATTAAAAAAAATAAAATCATCAATTACAAAAAACACCACAAATAAAATCATTAACCTAAGATGGCAAATTATGGAGCTGGTCACACAATGGTGAGGGAAGTAGGATTTAGTTTTAATAAGTCAATTTCCTCCAGAATGAAGAACCCACCCTCCGGCTTGGGCCACCAAGCCAACTGGGATTCCTTAAGCCTCTTATGAAAGGAAGGTGGGAGCCAGTCTTACCTCAGGAGGTAGGATGTTCCAGAGGTCAGGAGCCACAGCAGAGAAGGTCTTATCCTAGATCCCTCCAGCCAAAATTCCTTGGCTGACAGGATGTGCAGTATGCACCCTCTACCAGAGCCTACTTATGAGAAGGAATCCTCTCTAGCTGCTTGAATAGTTTGAACGTTCTGTTGTTTCAAATTTCTGATCTATTAGAGTAGGAATAATGACTGATAATATGCTTCTCTCAGTCCCAATATGTAGACCAAACCATTCAATTCCATAGAAGCTTAAAGCTAAATTTATTCAGATTGGATATAATAAAACTTACAAGCCTAATTGTACTGTATCTCTTCCTCTTTATTGAATCAAGAAGGCTTCTTCTTGAGTTGCTTCAAATATTATCTCTTTCTTCTGGACTTAAAAGAAATGTTTCAGCCCTTTAGCCTAGGTAACATTTCTGTCAAGATCAACTTTTTACCTTTCTACAATCTCAGTCTCTGCTGTTGTATCTATAGTCTTGGAACTTGCTTGGCCTCTGTCTTGGTTTCCTGGTTCTTTTTATATGTTCACTCATGTTTGACCTTTTTTATTTTCTCACCACATTTGGAACATTTACAGAATTACAAAATCAGGAGCAGGGGGTCATCTGTCTTAATTAATTGCTTAATATAGGACATCCAGTGGTAGAACATTACAAGAAATAGTTATCTAATTTCACCTTTGGTGAGGGAAAGGACAGTGCCTCTCTAAGAAATGTGTTCTGTTCTTGATTTACTCCACTAAGTGAATTTAGCTTTTTGAGATGTTGCCACCTAGTTCAGCACAGTTAAGTATAGTTGAAAGCTAATGTTTAGTGACCTTTCCTCTTCTACCACCATTAGTTTTTATGAACCAGTAGAGTTGTGGGAAAATTTCTTTTCGCGTGACCATTTTTAAAGCTTAATGAAATTTTACTAATGGCCCTTTCATGTGAGAATTTGTTCACTCAGCTCATAACCTTTGATTGTAAAAGTAAAACAATTGATTCCTAGGTTCTGTATTTCATGTTGAAAGAGGAAATGGCTTGCATCAGTCAAAATGTCTCCTACTGTAGTGTACTAATAATTGTGATTGTATTTTATGAGTTCATGCATGGTTTATTTTATCCCTGCATATTTCAAAGAAGAAACCAGTCCTTTATTTGCGGGTTGTCTAGTTTTATCAATTCAAAAGTATTTTATTTCTACTGATTAGCTCCATGACATGTTATGATGGAATATGTGAGCCTTGCAGCAAGGAAAATATTTCATGGATATATCCATTTGACCACTAAATTAATTCATTTTAATACCAAATAATCATCATTATGCATAAATCACACATAAAACACTACTTGATTTTATGGCTGTTGATAACAATTTACTGTTTTTTCACCATTCCCGAGGGACTGAATTAATTAGATTTCCTCCCCTCTTTTTATCTTTGTGATCTTTGGAAGATATTTTTTCAAAATATGTTCATATACTAATAACTGAATTTCAGCCCTTCTGTAAGCACCTGGGTCTAGTGAAAGCTGGGAAGTATGGAAATCATTGAATAAACTGCACATGGGTGTAACAAGATCCAGAGACACTCTAAACCAATGGTGGAAATCATTTACATCACCATGTGCTGGCCTTCGTGCCAGAAGGGCATGCCAAACTGTCCCATAACACACGCAGCTCTGCTGGCTCCTTATCCCATTCTTGTGCACTATTGTGCACTGGCCAGCTGGCTTTCATCATGCGGGATTGCCAAAACCCAGAAGTGTAGTGTCACTGCATGCATGCTCTGAGAGCTGGTTGTCTGGGTGTCTGCTTCCTGGTGCACATGTGCATCAACGAACAGCTAGATGGTGTGCATGTGCATACTGGAAATGGAAGTTCAGCTCTTGGAGCACATGTGCAATGTAGGAAGGTCCCTTTTTTGGGTTTTGGTGATCCCACACATCAATGTAGGATCTGGCTGGTGCACAATAGTGCTCCAGAACAGAATGCGGAGCCAGTGGAACTGCAGCAATGATGCATAAGAATGGGATGAGGAGCCAGTAGGGCTGCACGTGGCTCACGGGATGGTTTGGCATGCCATTTCCAGCACATGTTCCATAGGTTCGCCAACGCAGCTCTAAATAAATGGGGCTATCCTGTGGTTTCTGCCCATTGCAATTGCGGTGACATGCAGACAACAACACATATGTATACCTGCCCTTTCTGTCCTGATCAGTATACCCTTGTGGACCTCACGGCAGCCCAACATAATGCAATTAATGTTGCTAATTTTAATATATTATCAGACATTGAGCCAAGAGTATAGGAAAAACAAATGGTATTTTTTTTTTCAAATTTGCCTTTGTAGTAGAAGCATAACAAAAATGGAAGTCCTGTAAGAACTTAGAAAACCCAAAAACATTAAGAAAGGAAGACTGAGTGAAAATATAAAGCAACTATTACACTGAAATAGAACATTATTTGTCATCTCTTGACTAATAGCACAGGACATGAACAAATGGTTTTCTTAAAAGATGATATATTACTGCTGAATATGTAGAATTGAAATTTAATAATAACAATTCAATAATGAACCAAAGAAGGTAGCTGCCTCCTCTTCATTTGATCAAAGGAGATCAATCAAAGAATGGAAAGCCACCTATTGAGATGCTTTAAATTGAAGTTCTTGGAAGGCAGAAATAAACAGTTTCCTTACATCATCTTTCAAGCTTTTCAGAAGCTACAGCTGGTTCCCAATTAATTTGAATCATACTAGTTTACAGATATGTTGATGGAAAATTATTTTATTAGATTTAGATAAGATTAAGATTCATATTATTGTGTTTCATGCACAAGTCAATATTAAGCTTTAAACTGTGAGGTACATTTTATTTATTTTCTTTAAAAAAGATCTCAGAAGTATATTGTAGTTGTGCAATTCTAATATTAATTATTTGATTTTTAGAACAAAAATAATTGTCTTAGTGCATTATGGTATTAACTTTTTTAGTCTGCTTTTCACATTTGCTTTGTCTTTTATCTTATATTGCATTTTTTGCTTACCCACTGACTGATTCAGTTGCTGAATGGATTTGATCTCATCTAAGAAAAAATCAGAATTAATATTTATAAGAATTCAATCCAATTTGCTGAAGGACAAAAAGGCTTGTAGTACTAGAGCAATCCATCCAAGTATTTCCAAGTAAATTAACTATAAATCTGTCACTTCATATACTCAAAATACGAACAAGATTTTTTAAAATCACAGTATATTGAAAGAGTCATTGTGGCTTGTTTTATACACAGTATTAATCAATAATGAAATGGTTCGCACATTATATAAAGACACAAATACAGGGACTTCCTGTTTGGCTTCTTCGCCGGCAGGTCGGAATCCGCGATCGTCCGCGGTTTCGATCTGTGCTCTCTTG
>JAEANM010015567.1:0-13576 GCA_017656035.1 Myanophis thanlyinensis
TGAGTGCCCACCCATCAGAGCACTGAGCGTAGACCTAGCCTACTTCTCTGTGCCACCTACTGACACAAACACGGCACAGAAGCCATGCCTGCAAAGCCTGGTAGGTGGCACAGCACCTCCAGATGTTTTGAATGGATTGCCATAATTCTCATTTCTAACACACATATTCCTGATTTTCACATCCTTATAGCATGTACAGTAGAACATGTATTTGTGGCCAGTTTTTAAAGGGCATACTTAATTCTTACAAGAAGAGGGATACCTTAGTTGATGTCATGCCTTCATGTTGCAGAATAACTCCATCTGCAAATCTAAACCAGTTTACATTAACACTTGTTGATACTGTATTAATCTTCTCTGAAATCAGGTGGATGTGCAGTACTTTTACATTTCATTTGCTGGCTTTCAATTTTTTTTTTCAGTTTTTCCAGAAAAAGAAGAGAAGAACTAAAAATACAGGTTTGGAAACAACTTTCTGCCTAGTTCATAATTAAGTCCAGGTTATTAGAATAAATTTTCTTGACATGCTTTCAAAATTTTGTCAGGTAGATATTTTCCTATTTAAATTTAGCCCATTCATTTATCACATTTCCCCATTACTTTAAACTTTTACATTCCTTTGATTAGCTAATCTATAATTCCTATTCCACACCTGTTAAAGTTTATTGAAATATGTCAAAACTATATTAGAAAAACAGTCACTCTGAGCCTTAGTTCAAGCAAACTTTCAAGATGTTGGCTGAGAGCTTGGCTTTGGTCTATGTTTAACTGGAAAACAACTCATGCATACAGTATATATTAAATATATATCCAGCATGTATAATTTCCAAATAGAGGATATTTCATATGAAACTGGAGTTCAAAACATTTCCCATGGCATCTTTTCAACTTTGGGCTCATGCAGAGATGAGGCCCACTACTGACTGAAGTCATATTTCTTCTTTTGCTGCTGCCAGCTGTAAAAAATCGGAAATAGAGGAATCTCTCTGAATAAGAATATATTCTTTTACATGTAAGCTATAGTTAAATGTCAGAGAAAAGCAGAAGTGTTAAACTAACAGATTTTACATAAATAAAAGTGAATAATAATTTATAGAATTTTCAGTTCAAAGAATCTAGAAGATTTATTAGTAGTTTGCTTTACAAAAGAGGGACTAACCATGAGATCCACACAACCCTGAGCATTTCTTTGGTAATTCTTGGAATATTCCTAAATTGTCCTGTCAACATTTAATAGCACAACAGCCAGGTTGAGTGCTATAATTGAAAGGATAAAATGAGGGTCCAAATAGAAGTATTCTATTTTTATATGGCAGGTCAGGTAAAGGGTCATTTTGACCCTTGACATTACTCAAACCCACCATAGGAAATGGCATTCATATATGTAAGTTTAATATATAGGGTTCCACTTGCTGAAACTAAAATAATAATGAAAATTGCTGCCTTGGAACAGAAAAGATGCCACTTCTCCTGCTTTGATCATGCTGCCTGGGGAATTCTGCAGTTGAAGTCCACAAGTGTTAAAGTTGTCAAGGTTGGATATGCCTGATGTAAAACTTGATAGGATGTGGCATGATTTAAACTAACTCGGAAGGTTCATGGCCAAAGCAAGATCCAAGTGAGGACTCTCCAGTGCTCCTTGTTTCCACTGAAGTGTTGAAATCTTTGTATTGGAAAGAGAAGCTAGAGGGTCACAACTTTAAGATGTTCCAGGGATGAAATTTAATAGCTAATATATTACTGCTATGCTTGGCTTCTGCTAACTAATATTTGAAATTTACTGCATTGGTTAACATCATAATTTATATTTCACCATTTAACATTTTCACAAAATTATATAAAGTACAACAGATTGCTATATTTTTATTTCGAACCTCAAGATCTGAAATTATTTCAGCCAGTGGTAAATGTGGATTTTCATAAGGTAAGAGCTAACAAGCTATTGTTTATGGTATCAAATGTTACTATAATAAATACTAAAAAACTCAGTGGGTAATTACAAATACAAAAACAATATCATATTGAAAAAATACTAAAAAATAAATATAAATTAATTTTAAATACAAAGTAATTTTAAAAATCACCTGTTTTAAATAATATTTAATATTACTTAATATTTTTAGTATAAATTACTGTTGTTTCTTCTGCTGCTGTTATATTTTCTGTTAGAATAGTATTTGCGCATGATCTCTCAGAACAGCCATTTTTAAAAGTACGTTTTAAACTAAGTTTTGAACAAAAGAAATATCCCAAATTAAACCTTTATTTATCCATTGAATTATTCTACGTATTCTATGCCATATTAACAACTCTTAACACAGACTTGCAGGTTAGGAAGATACCTCAATAGATAGTATTGAGTATCTATTGCAGTATTAATAATATTAATATAGAAATGCAGATGTGCTATACTTGCCATTTCAATAAAACTTGGTGGGGGATAGGGTTGTATTATACATAAAATATTGCTACATTTCCATAGACATACACAAAACCAAGGATGAGAACTTCCTAGAATCCATATGGATTAATATGAAAAGGAAAAAATGACATTGCTATAGGCATTTACTGCTGGCCACCCAACCAAGCAGAAGAAATAGATGAACTCTTTGCTAATCAATTAACAAACGTATGTAGAAAACATATCACAGTAGTAATAGTAGACTTTAACTGCCCTGATATCAACTGAGACACAAATTCAGCAAATGGGAGATTGAATAGATTTCTAACCAACTTAGCTGACAACTTTGTTATCCAAAAGGTAGAGGTGGGAACTAGAGGAAACACTATACTGGACCTAATTCTTACTAATGGAGAAGATGTTGCCAGAATCTTGGGCGAGAGTGACCACGTCATACTGGAATTGCAAACACATTCCATACTGGAATGCAAACACAAGCAATAAAATATAATAACAGTGTCTTAAACTTTCAAAAAGCTGATTCTAACAAACTCAGAGACAGCCTAAGCAAAATTTCATGGATAAAAATCCTAAAGGGGAAAACAACTCAAAAAGCACGGGAAACACTGAAAAATATGATAATAAAAGCCTAGTCCAACACAATAACACTAAAAAAGAAAAACAAAAAATTCAAGAAGAAATCAGCATGGTTTCAAGAAGATTTCTGATAAACTGAAAGACAAAAAGGATAAGTACAAAAAATGGAAAGGTGGACACATAACTAAGGCAAAATATCAGCAGTTAGCCTGAATCTGAAAAGATGAAGTCAGGAAAGCAAAGGCTCAAAATGAAAAAAGACTTGCAACGAAAGTCAAAGATAAAAAAAAGTTTCTTTCAACATATACTGTGTTTCCCAAAAACCAGTCTTATTTTCTTTTGGGCTCCAAAATAAGCACTAGGGCTTATTTTGGAGGGATGTCTTAATTCCCCCCCATGTACATGAGAGGCCTACTTCTTCTGCTTCCTCATGGCAGGACAGGAGACTTCGTGGTGTGCCAGTGCCTCTGCCATGAGGCAGGGGAGCTGCCCCATGTGTCTTGCACCAGCTTACCTAAGGGCCCCCACAGCCAAGCCACCCAAACCCCAACACCTGTCTTGCAGTGGTGGCTCCAGCAGCCCCATCCAACAAGACCTCACATGGCCACCAGTCCACTTCTTGTTTGCATGGCCGAAATGGAGCAAGAGACTGAGTGACACACTGGTGCCATATCTGTGAGGTGGGGTGATAGACCTACCCCATGCACCCCATGCTGGCATACCACAGGGCCCCTACAGTCAGGCCATCCACACCCCAAAATCTGCCTTGCAGTTGTGACACCATCACATCACTCAACCTCCTCCATTGTGGCCACGTGAACAAGAAGAAGTGGGCTTATGGCCATATGAAGTCCTGCTGGATGGAGCTGGTGGGGCAGATGTCAGGGCATGGATGCCTGGCTGCAGAAGCCCTGAGATAAAATGTTGCTGGGCACATGGGGCAGCTCCAGCCCCCTGCCTCTCCTCATGGATGCAACACCACAAGCAACCAGACAGAATGGGTGGGCAGCTGGGCGGGCAGGCACTTAAGTAGTTGTAAGGTCCTCCTTTGTCAGTCTTCTCAAGAAAGCAGAACTCTTGTAACGAGGCATTTCAAAAGGAATTTTTATTGGAAGACAGTGATAGCTGAAAGAGTATAGGCAGAATCTGAATTTTCCACATCAGAATGTTAGGTTACACCACTTCTTTTGAGGCCACTCCCAAGGTCCAGTTTAACTGTGAGCCAATCCCAAATTGCAAAGATGTGAGAACTTCAGGCTGAGAAAGTGATAACAGGCAGTTCTCTAGTGTTGAACTAAAACAGATGGCTCCAGGCACATTCTTCCCCCTTCCATTTCCCCAAAAGGTACATCAAAGAAGAAAAAAGAATAAAGGACAACCCCATGTGGAAGCACCCCCAAGCCTCCCCCCTCCCACTGCCAGAATGGTGGCATCCTGATAGAGATCTATGGGACCTAATATTAGGGCTTATTTTGGGGGGAGGGTTTATATTAGGCACATGTGCAAAATATATGGTGGGTCTTATTTTTGGGGAAAGATGATAAATAATAAGAAAAAGATCAAGGAAACAGTCCACTAAAGAGAGAAAATAACAAGAAAGTAACAGGCTGTAGAGAAAAAGCAGAGTTGCTTAACTCATTCTTTGCATTAATTTTCATACAAAAAGAAAATATAGCCCAACCTACCAAAAACATAACTGTAAGAGACAGACTAGAAATAAACATTAAAATAAGCAAGAAAACAGTAAGAGAACACCTATCTCACCTTGATGAATATAAGTTACCAGGATCTGATGGATTACATTCCAGAGTTCTATAACAGCTGGCAGATGTTATCTCAGAATCATTGTACCATATCTTTAAAAAACTTTGAAGCACTGGAGAACTGCCAAAGATTGGAAAAAAGCTGGTGTGATTCCCATCTTCAAAAAAGGGGGAAAAATAGACCCAGGAAACTACAGACCAATCAGCCTAACATCAATTCCTGGGAAGCTACTGGAAAAAATAATAAACAACCAGGTTTGTAAACATATAGTAACAAAGTTATAACAAGTAGCCAGCACATGTGTATAAAAACAGATCATGCCAAGCCAATCTTATTTCATTCTTTGACAAAGTGACTAAATTAGTAGACCAGCAAAATGCTGTGGATATAGTATATTTAGACTTCAGCAAGGCATTTGACAAAGTAGACCACAATCTACTTCTTGCTAAGCTAGAAAAATGTGGAATAGTCAATATCACCACCAGATGGATTTATAGCTGGCTGACAAACCATACTCAATGAGTAGTCCTTAATGGTACTACATCCTTATGGAAACCAGTGGGTGCCACAGGGCTCTGTCTTAGACCCAGTACAATTCAGTATCTTCGTAAATGACTTAGATGAGTGAATAGAAGAGAAACTCATCAAATTTGCAGATGATACTAAACTGGCAAGAGTAACCAACACCCCAGAAGACAAGTTCAGGATCCAAAATAATCTTGACAAATTTGAACAATGGGCCCTATTCAACAATATGAAACTTAATGTGGAGAAAAGCAAGGTTTTACACCTGGACAAGAAAAACCAAAGGCACAAGTACAAATTAGGTGAAACTTGGTTCACAAACAGTAACTGTGAGAGGGACCTTGGAGTCTTAGTGGATGATCACTTACACATGAGTTAGGAGTGTGTGGCAGCAGCCAAAAAAGCTAATATGATCCATGGTTGTATAAAGAAACATAGAATCAAAAACATGTGAAATGTTAGTACTGCCTTAGTATTATGAAGCCTTAATAAGACCACGCATGCAATATTGCATCCAGTTTTGGTCACCACACTACAAAAAAGATGTTGAGACTTTGGAGAAAATGCAAAGAAGAGCACAGACTAAAGGCCTGGAGACTAAAACATATGAAGAATGGTTGCAGGATTTGGGTTTGGCTCCTATAGAGAAAAGAAGGCCTGGTGGTGGTGATGATACTAGTATTCCAGTTATTTGAGAGGTTTCCACAAAGAGGCATGGGATCAATTTATTTTCCAAAGCATCAGAAGGCAAGACAAGAAACAATTAATCAAGGAGAGAAGCAACTTGAAATTGAGGAGAAACTTCCTGACAGCGAGGACAATTAACCAATGGAACAACTTGCCTTCTGACATTGTGGGTGCTTCATCACTGGAGGTTTTTAAGAAGAGACTGGATAGTCATTTGTCTGAAATGGTATAAGATCTCCTGTTTGAGTAGGGGGCTAGACTAGAAGACCTCCAAGGTCCCTTCCTACATCACAATACAATTCCATTTTTAGCTCATTCATTGTTTCTTATTCACATTTCCCTTTTCAATTGTTTGTCTGAGAACACATTTCCATTTAGCATAGTATATGCAGTCTCATAGTTGACAACTGCATGTGAAATTTATTGTCTTGATCTGAATATATATAAAATTATTTGAAGGAATGTCACAGGCATTTTTGGGTAATTTGTAAATCAACATTGCTGCAGCTGAATGAATATTGACTTGATATGTAAAGTAGGCAAATGGCCTGCTCAACAAACCATTCTTAAAATAATCAAATTATATATAATTTTATATGTAATAAAATTAAAACCAACTTTGACTTAGTTCAGTACTATATACTTCAAGTGTTGGTTTACAATCTAACCTAAGCCATAAACCAACAGAAATCAATGTAGTCTCAGCTGAAGCTTTTTCAATAACCGTGAGTTTGCAAAGTGGCTTATCATAATGTGTATATCCATTTAGTCTGTTTTTTTAAATAATCCCAACATTTTTGATGAAATGTGATTTTCATAAGAAGTTTCATTTGTTTACCTTAAGATGTACCACATATGACATTGATTCCAACTATGGAATGGTCTTTCTTCAAAGGTGATCTTAGTGCTTCTAATCGAGACACTTCAAAAAGAGTTAAGTAACATCTCTTTTGAGTTAAGCTTTTAAAAACATAAGCAGTGAACTTGCTAATATTGTTTTAATGCTGTTTTAAAAATTTGTAGTTTCCTGAAGTTTTAATCGTTATGTCCTAGTTTCATGGAATTTGTCAAGAAGCAGTATTAATACCATAAATAAGGAAGCAATGTAACAAACATCCTTTGCTTTTTCAAAACAGAAAAGCCATGATAAGGAAACCTGGCTGCAATCATCAATCATGATATTTGAGATCTTTGTGCACTTGAGATATGATCTTAACCCTGTAATTTATTCATTTTTTGTTTTATTTTGGGGGGTTTCAATTATCCTAGGGGTTTTGGAATAAACATTGTTATGTCCCCCTTTTTAATTTTGGAACATTTTTTTTGCTTGTGCTTTAATTATGACAGATGTTTTTATTGTATTTTACTTTGTTGTAAGCTGAAGAGAGTCAGAATGATTTGATTGGTACACAAATTTAATAAACAAACAAAGAAAAAACCTTAAACCACATCTGGAAACTCACTGGGACATCTTTACAGTTCTATCCTTCTCCAGAAGGATTCCAAGTATGGAATTATTCACAGCTGACTGATGCTTCTTGAACATATGCAGTGTATAGAGTAAAGATGTAAAGCAATGTTGCAAAGGAAGGTGGAAAGTGCATTTCCTGAAATGTCACGCAAGTACGGGAAAAGAATCATATGCCCTTTATTGCCTTTCAAGGTGGAGGAGAGAAGAAAATGTCTGTATACATTAGGGAAACCTTTCTCAATTTTGATTTTAAAACATGGCAGGGGAATAAAACTTTCTGGAAGATAATTGTGGGGAAACAAGGGTATAAAGAAAGAATTACTAGAAAGACAGTCACCAAAAAGAAAAGGAAAAACATTCAGAAAGAAAGACAAAAATGAACAGGAGACTGCTGGAAAAGATTTAAAAGTTTCCTTTTGGATGGGTGCTTGGGCTTGCCTTCTGATAGCTTTGTGAAGAGTAAAACTCCAACTCAAAGTTGTTGGAATACAAAACAATTTTGCATTTGCAAAGGCTGGTGGAGCTCAGTACATACACAGGCAAGAGACCACACCCAAGTAATGTAAAAGTATACTTTTATAATCATCCTAACTCCCATCAGTTTATGACACATCATTCCTTTCCAGGACCAGTTGATAGGCCCAGTCTGGTCACATGCTTTCCGACCTCCTATAATCTGCTATTTCACCTAAAAGTTTTAAAATTAGTTAAGCCCTTGTTGCTAAGTACCCAGCCCCTTCATTTCTCACCTCTGATATTTCCTTATCAGTTCTCTTGTTTCATAAGAATTACAGCATAGTCATAGAAAAGAGCATTGTAAAAGTAAAAGAAACATTTGAAAAGGAAAAACATCAAAATGAATTTCAGTAAGATACATTCTCAGCATTTCCCAATGTTTGCTTGACTATTTTCTTTTTTGGAGGCTTGAGAACAGCTAAAAATGCTACAATGTATTAAATGTTCTCCTCCCAGTCCTGGTCTCTGAAAAAGATGCCTTTTCTTGAAAGTTAAGGCATATGGGAAATTATCAATAATACAGCTGAAAAGCAAATTTATACATGGCTGTACCTTGAATATGTAGTATTGTGGCTATATGTTAAGATATTAACTATGGAAAATTGTAACATATTATACTTTTGGAAAAAATATCCATCTGGGTTCTGATCCAAGTGGGGAGAAAGACATTGGAAACCTGGAGACTGCTTGGAAGGATGGTTTATTGATGAACAGGTCTGCATGGCTTGAGGTCCTGGGCAAAAAAGGGACCTGGGTAAGAGAGAGGGATGGATTTATACCCTCTTGGGCTATGACCTTGCTTCCTGTTCCTGTGGCAAGGGGCATGTGTTCTGATTGGTTGCAGACTATGTGGCCATGGGTCATGATGGGGTTTTGTTTGTGCCATGTGGTAAATTGGTTAATCCTATCATGTCCTGAGGGTGAAGAACTTTTGTGTTGTAGATAGCTGCTGGCCCAGTCTTTTTTCTTGTTGCTGCTGGGATGGGGTGTGTGGGAGGGTGATAGAGAGTTAAGGCTCTGAGTTTGTCTTTAGAAACATGTTTTTCCTTTAGGGAAAATATAACATTCTGCCTTTTTAGTATTTCCTAGAATATTTCATTCTTCTAGGAGAGGGATGGGTGCTAATTTCCTACAATATCCCACAACTTGTTATTTTCCTCTCCCCAGTCCTTTGTTCCCATTTTAGAGGTTCAAAGCCTTGATTAGTGTAAAAATGTTCTGCAGCAATTATGACATTATTTCAAGAAAAAGCTTTGGAGCAGATTAAACCCATCCATTTGAAACTAATTTCACTGTCCAGGGCATTGTTTTGACTTCAGTGAATAACAAAACCAAAGGAAAGAAGTGTGGTGCCTGCTTTCCAAAACAGGTTAACAGTGTGATCTCTGCTGTTACTACCATGCAGTGCATTTGCTTTTATTTTGGGAAAGTTGCTTCAAAATGTACATTCAGTGCAATTGAGGAATGTTGTTTTGCCCAGTTACTCATTGAAGATAGAAGCTGTTGGTAATTGACATTTTTGAAATAAATATATAGGTCAGACAAAAGAATATATATGTTAAATACTGGTCCACTGACCTTGGATAATAATGATTGGTTCAAAGGAAAAGCTACAGTCCAGGAGAAAAGCAGTCCAAATGTTCACAAATCACAGAAGCTTTGTACAGTATGAACTTGGAAAGACTTTATAAAACAGTCATGAAATAAAGATACTACATCCCTAGAGGATGGAAGATTTAACTTGATGCCAAGGTTTCTTTGGCAGAGCTACTATATTCCTGTATAAATTTGTGGTATATATTGTTGAACTGTTTCATTAGCTGCAAATTCTGACAATCAGTAATCAAAGATTATGAAAAGTGTAAGTTAACCCCTAAATGCCAAGCAGATTGATATGGGAAGGGCACCCATAACTATAAGATCAATACTCCACCTGCCTCTTCCTGTTTGATGGAAGTACCTGGAAAAGGCCATTTAAAACAAACAAACAAACATATATTTGAAGCATATATACCAGGAGATGATTCTTATTTTCTGTAACCTGAAGTACATTAACATAGTGCCTTTTAGAAACACTGATTGTATCATCTCTCACTTTTCTTTACTTTGTGCTTATATTTTCACCAATTTCTACCTTCTTACACATCCTGCATTCCTTTGCAGGCTGATTCCAAGATTTATTCACCCAGTTGTAATTTCTGCTTGTTTTCTTGGGCAACAAAGAAAATGAAAGCACTGTTTGGCTTTTCTTTCTATAATTGGTTCTCTCTCTTTATTTGGCCATTCTCTATTATTTCACCACAGTTCCAAAAATCTCCATACACAGCTGCTCCTGTAGCTTTGACTCTTCAGTGGAGACTTCCTTTCTGTGGCTGTCTTTTACATTTTAGCAGATAGCAATTTATTTCGTCACTCAATATTGTACCTATGACCCACTTGCATTCTCTACTCCACAATTTCTCAAAAGTGTGAGCTATAAAGCCATTGTTACTATACTTCCTTTATCTCTACCCCACATTTCAGTTATCATATATACTATTCACCCATATTTACAACTATAAATCTGTACCTTTGTAAGCTTTTTCTCCACTGTGTGTAAATATACCACTATTCTAAAAAAAACCTGCAACATTTCTAATAATTAGCCACGGTTCTCTCTCTTTGCCTTCAAACTTCTGAAATGTGTTATCCCCATCTGTGTTTTTGACCATCTTCTATTATTTATGTCTAATCTGACCTTTTGACAACATAGTGAACATGTGACTCAACTCTTCAAATCCATCAACTAGTAACATAACCAGATACACTGCCTTCATTTTGATATTTATTTTTTCGTATATTCAGTTATCAAATTATCTTGTACTTGAAATAACATGCTGAAATCCATTCATTCCATTCTATGCCTAGTTAAAATTATGCTACAGAGATGTTCTTGTAATCATATCCATGTGTTTCAGCAAGCTTATCTAACATACTCCACATATATCCAGTAGAGCTGTGCAATGTTTTGGATTTGAAGTGAAACAGCTGCTTTGGAACACACACAAGTACAATGTGTATAATCCTTTCAAGAGTCATACAGTTGCTGCAAGGAAGTTTCTAGGTGATTCTGGAAACAGACAAGACTGCTTTAATGACTTGGACACAGCTGCTCAGTTCATATTCTATCTTCTGAAATAAATCCAAAGCATTGCACACCACTGATATTCAACAAAAAGTTAATGGTTTCAATAAAAAAAAAAATCTGAAGTTGTGTTTCTAATTTCAGTGAATTTCTCTTCACCCTTTTATTATTTCCCAAAGTTATTAGAATTATTATTTGATTTGGCCATCAAAATATTGCAGCCACTAACTTAAGTCAAATCTGCTCATACACTAACGTATAAGAAGGAAGACAGGTCACAATACAATTGGATTTGCAAGATTTAGTTATAGCCATTTTCAGTAAAAGTAACTTTAGCCTTCCTGATGAGTTGATTTCTTGCTCTGGTATACTACAGATAGTCCTTGACTTATAACAATTCACTTAGTGACTGTTCAAAATTACAACACCGACACTGAAAAAAGTGACTATGACCATTTTCACACTTATGACCATTGCAGCATCCCCATGGTTATGTGATTTATATTTGGATGCTTGACAACTGACTCATATTTATGACAGTGGTGGTATCCTGGGGTCATGTGATCACCTTTCACAACTTTCTGACAAGCAAAGTAAATGGGGAAGCCAGATTCACTTAATACCATGTTACTAATTTAACAACTGCAGGGATTCATTTAACAAATATGTCAAGAAATGTTGTAAAATGAGGCAAAACTCACTTAACAAATTTCTCCTTAGTATAATAAATTTTGGGTTCAGTTGTGGTTGTAAGTTGAAGATTACCTGTAATTGACCTGTAATAGACAGCTAGCATCAGTAATTCTTCTACTGGGCCCCTAATGCAAATGTATAGCATGGGTGTCAGCAACCTGTGGCTTCGGAGCTGCATGTGGCTATTTGGGCCATCTGCTGCAACTCCCTGCCCCATCACTGGCTGCCCCTACCCCTACCCCTTGCCCTCCCCTCCCAATCACTCCTTGTCTTCCATGAGAAGGTAAGGCCAATGGCGGGGGATGGAGAAGCAGCCAGGGCTGATTCTCTAGCACTTCATTCTTACTGGAGCTTCTTCCAGCCCTTGTTAGTGCTGGGCCTAGCTCAGTTGCTTGGAGAAACATGCAACCTGCTCTTTGCCCCAAGACACTGGCCCAACCTGACCTGACTATGACTGATGTTGGCCTCACTAACATGAGGGCTAGCAGGGTGGGAATGGGATCTGGAAGGACGGGACGATGGAAAGGGGGATTTCCAAAAGGTTGCCAAGAAGAAAGGAATAACAAAGAGCCCCAAAGATAGCTAGCTGGGTTGGCCAGAAAGAAAGAGACAGAGACAGAGGAGAGAGAGACACAGAGAGATGGTGGAAGAGAGAAAAGGGTTTTCTGGCTCCCAGTGTTTTTTAACAACCAGTTCTCTGTCCTAATGATCAGCTAGGTAGGCGTGGCTATGGGGGGGTCATTTGTCTGAGTGTGAGTGAGTGACATGAAGTTGGCCATGCCCACCCAAGTTTTGTGGCTCCCGATTTTCTGTGGGAAACGGGTCCAAATGGCTCTTTGAGTGTTTAAGGTTGCAGACCCCTGTACTAGAATAAAATTTTTTCCTCTGACTTGAGCTAACACCATTATTTCCAGGAATGTGTGTTGTGCTTCTTTGATTTCTTCACCCATGTGTGCTTCGAGTTGAAAACTTGATCTTGTGATAACCTGGGATAAGGCACAGTGGTAACACAGTCAGCTGATAGTTCAAAATGCCCCTTTATTGTTCCAACTTTCCCCCAAATGCTCCCACATTTATGGGAAATCCCAAAGCAAAGTGCTCACACACACACACACACACATCTCCAGAAGCCTCTGGCTGCAAGTAGTCCAGCAAAATGCTGTTAGCACAATGGCTTCAAGGCAGGAAGTCCAGTGTGCAAGGGTATAAGTCAATGAGTCCAGGAAGCAAAGGAACAAGGCAATTAGCCCAGGAAGCAAGGAATAAGGCAAGAAGTCCAGCAAACTCCAGATGTCGGCAATGGCATACAAAACTCAACAAATTCAGCAATTGTTCTCAACAAACATCCCTCCCCACAGTGTCTCTTTAAGTCTCCATCCCCAGGTTTCCCTTGTGAAGGGGGGTGGTGCCAGTGGTGGGATTCAAATAATTTAACAACAGGTTCTCTGTCCTAATGACTAGCTGAGTAGACATTGTTATGAATGTAAACACTAACAGTAGTTGGGTAGGCAATATATAAACCAGGATTGTCATTTTAAGGTTTAATGCTTTAACTTTAAAGTGTACTATTGCTTTAAATGTAATTGACTGCTAATTACTCAAGCAACAATAAGAAGAAGCCAGACTCACTTGTGATTGTGGGTTTCTGGAAGTAGGTTGTCTGGAGTGGGTTGTTGGTTTCTGGAGTTTGTATTTGTTATTGTGAGAGTCTGACAGTTTAATCTACTGATTGCTGATTACTGAATACAGGGTGTTCATCACTGAAGAAGAACCTTGTGTTTAACCAGCTTGTATACTG
>JAEANM010015568.1:0-13576 GCA_017656035.1 Myanophis thanlyinensis
TCCCCATGGCCAGCGATAATGGAAGCTGGCTAAATCTAGGTGCCGGAAAGCACAGCCACTCGGTCTTAGCTGGGTTGGGCTGAAGTCTGTTAAGCCCCATCCAACTCCGTTTTCTTAAGCATCAAACATTCAGTAAACGATATAGCTTAAAATGGAGGAAATATTCCATCTTCATACTGCTGCTAATGTTGTATGTAATTTCTTTCTGTGCTTCTCCTAAAAAAGAAAAAGAGGGGGAAAAAGGGGGAGATCTTTTAGGCCACTGGACTCTTTTTTTCAATGTGTTTATTCACCAGCAAACATTGACAAGGAACTGAGGTTTTTCCACGATGCAGAGATGCAAACATTATAAATAAAATACTAGTTTCATTTAGATTTGCAATTCAAAAATACATTTTGAAAAGTGGAAGGGGAGGTAGAGTTGTGCTGTGGTAGTTAACTTCAGTCCCAGATTGAGGGATAATTACATTCCATGTCAGCTTCCATTTCTGAATATCTTATGAGTTGCTAAATCAATATGGATGAGTCTTGATTTGATTATTTCCCTGACAAAATCAAAACCATTATAAGAGGTAAACTACTGTAAACTTCTTTGGTGTTGCAAAAAAAAATAAATAGCAGTATTTATTTTCATATATTGCAAATGTGTGTATATTTTCTAAGGAGAAAAAACCCAGACGGCAGCAGAATTTTATCTTCAATAAACACACATGGCATTGGATCACATGAATATTTGGAGATTCGACAGACAGCAGTACATACCTATGCATCTTCATTTAATCAACTAAATAATTCAGAAGCACATCTTTTGATGATGTCCATCCCAGCAGATATCTGGCTGTGCTAAGAAATATGTTTGCCTTGCTAAAAGGTTAGCGGTTATAGATTCCTAGTTCTATCTGTCAGGGTTCCACACAACATCAGCAATGCAATCAGAACTCCAAAGAGACGAAAGTCCTTAGAATAAGATTTTATTGAAGATATTGTATTGGCACAGTCTGGAGAAATCCTGAATCTGAAATTCTTGGTTTTTCTCCACCCAAGTAAAGTGAAAGTTCCTCCCCATTCATTTCCACATGTCAGCTTCCCACCAATCCATTCAAAGAGACACCAAAGCTTTCCTCCACAGCTAGCCCACACCAGGTGCAAACTAATGAGTTAAACTCTCATAGGAACTTTTAAGAAGAAAGTAAATAAGATAACAATCTCCGAATTGGCTCTCTCAGACTGCGACTCCCCAACCTTTCAACCTTGAAAAGAAATGTATCAAAACTAAAAGGGCTGCAGTAATAATTACAAAAGCACAGAGTAATAAATTCCCAGCATAGAATTTTCCTTTTAGGCTTGACACTGTCACTAGGATATTGGTATGTAGTAAGCAAGAGAAGGCAGGGAATGTCTGCATGAGCAAAAAAGAAAAGGGAAAGGATATCAATAACACTTAGACATATATACCGCTTCACAGTGCTTTACAGTCCTCTCTAAGCAATTTTCAAATGTCAGCATATTGCCCTCAACAATCCAGATCTTCATTTTTACCAACCTCAAAAAGATGGAAGGCCGAGTCAACCTTGAACCGGTCAGAACTGAACTGCTGGCATCAACAGAATTAGCCTGCAATACTGCATTCTAACCATTGCACCACCATGAAGAGAATCAATAAATAAAACATTGACTACATCACTTACTACTACCTTACTGGAGGATTTTGTTAGTATTAATACATTTGGTGTCCATACTCCCTGTACCACCTTTAATAGTATATCTTCTCTTAGCTGTTGGAAACTTTCATTTAATTGTTTAAAAGCTTGTTTTAATTGCTTGAAAGGGAATAATATTGTATTATTATAGCAATATTACCGCAAAATTTTTCTTTTAAAACAGGTGAACAATTCCTGCTTACTTAAATTGAGATAGTTAGGCATGGCTATCAGGAACCATTTGGTTGTATTTTTATGTTCTATAATTGCTCCCTTCTGCCTCTCCAGAGCAATCTGTGTAATTTGTATAATTTTTTCCCTTAATTAAAAACACATTTTAGCTGGCACGGAACTGTCATGATCCCCAAACTAAATCCATTTTCTAGTATACCATTGTTTCTTTTTTCTTTTTAATGTGTACTATGTTACTATGGAATGAAATAACATGCAAAATGGCAAGGTTAAAATATTGCATAGATCTGCATGAAAAGTTAATAAGATTTAATGTCCCACCCACCTCTTTTTTGTGGCAGACTACAAACCTCAAATTGTGAATCCTAGCTGTTGAATACACAAGCATAAATTATTGCATAATGCACATAGATGTGTAGTATGAAATTCTTATTGAAGTTCATTGCTTCAAATAAAATATGTCTTGTATCATTTTCTATAAGGATCCCCACTGAGTTCTGTCAAGATCTATTCAACTTTGGAGGCTTCCCCCCCTTTTCCTTATACTTAGTATTATTAGATTTTTACATGGTTTGTATATAATGGTTTGGAAAAATTTTGACAGCAGAGGCCAGCAACTGTTGCATAATTCTATGGGTGCTCTTGTAGAAATAGGAAATGACATTTCATGAAAAGAAAACATTTATTTAAAAAAAAATAACTGGAAATACTTAGATAACAAATGTCACCTTGTTTTTGATTAAATAAAATACAGTCATTTCAAGTACCATACTCTTTTTATGATAATTTTAAAATTTTAAACATAGAGTAGATCTGCAAGGCGTATAATACCTCAAGTTTATTTCACAATTTTTAGTATTTGTAATGGCAAAATAGAATCAGTTCAACTACTATTCAGACAGAATTTGCTACGTAGTAACAGCCATCAGATGGGGTTAACTGAAGTTTATGCAAGCACAAGATGTTCAGAAACTAAGAATGTTTAAATTATTTGTTTACCTGTGTATAAAGTTTAATTTGTACTAACCCTAACTTAAATACAAACTGAAATAGAGATGCATGCAAACTGATTGTTTTCAGAATTTTGTAACCTAAAACAATCAACAAACAGTAAAGATCTAATCTTTACCGATCAAATCAAATCAATTAATCAATAAACAATCAACTCAATTAATCAATAAACAAAGAAATTCACACATTATTTCATTAGGCTAAAATTCCATGCCAAAATTTCTCAAAAGCATTCATTTCAATTCCAACATTTTTATCTTTAGCTAATCAATAACACAAAGGTGAAGGATGGGGCAATGGGAAGAATCAAAGTAAACTCAAATAAACATATAGAGCAATCTCTCCTTAATCTTGCTAGGGATCTTCTGCTGAAGTCTTGATAGTAAATAACAAAACTTTGCAACTTTGGAGGCTCTCTCTAAATAAGAAATCTTACCAACAAGCCAAAAATCAACAGAGAAACTATGTTATTGTCTAGGATTGCTGCTAGAAGGTAAAAAAATAAGAATATAAACTAACATATATTATTGATTCTACCTCTCAGGCACCATGGGGCAGAAGCAAGAAGCCATGGGATTTTGCACCGTATACCCTGGTAACTGCTGATGGTAGAGTGTTATACCATCTCCTGATAAAGATTCAGTAGTAGTTTGAAATCATGGAGTAAATATCAGGAGCCAGGACTAAATAATGATTTTTTTATAACATACAAAAGCTGGGAAATTGGTTCAAATTATAATGCAGCTCAATGTATTTGAGAGCATTAAATATAGAACTCCCGTTGAACAGTGGATCAAAGTTAGGATATGAACTGACAGCAGCCCCAAAGACTAGTTGGATTAAACTCTTTGCCTGATTAAACTTGAAGAGTTATAGGTAAGTAACTATTGTGTATAATCATATCTCGGGTTTGCAGTAATAATTATTTGGGCCATACTGGTGCATGATTAGATCAAGCAACCTTTCTAGTATTTGCTTAAAACAGAATCCCAAGATAACGGTTTAACTGGTTCAATATTATAGCAATGCATGCACCAACAGAAGTTTTTAGACAGATAAAGAACATTACCTAAGTTTTGGGTTACTTAATTGTCAGATGCTCCTTATGACAATGTTGGACCAAATCAATAATAGCTCGGTTATGGCCAGTCTGTGAGATAACAATAGAATGACAGCATTATCATCATACAGGAAGATTGGGAGATGTCTCATTTGCAATAAAATAAAATATAAAATAAAAATGCACATAGAAATTCAAATATTCAAAGAAACATGCTCAAAAATCTATGTATTTTATGTAATTCTTTTTCTTCCCTTGTCAGTTTTGGAAATGAGGTAAAGCTATGACCTGGCTGAGGTTATTAGGTAATACTGAGACCCTGTTTAAGTGTATTATTGTTTTAATGCTCAAAAACAGAAAATAACATGAACCATATTTATAACATTAGAATCAATAAGGGAATTGCCTTAGAAGCACAGCACTGAGCTATTTGGTTGACAAATTGTCCTAGCAAAATTTGGCAGAATTACATCCTGTCTTCTCCTGGAGTTAAATGTCTGTACCTTCAACAGTTATAGCCTGATATTGCATTTTCTCCCCTTGGATACATCAAAGTAAAGGATTTGCTTTCATAAAAGTTGGACATTCCAAGGAATATTTTTTCCAAGGAATCAGTCAAACTGATTCAAAGACATGCAGAGAGGGAGTGGGAGAGGAAGAGGGAGAGGGAGGGAGAGAGCTGGGCATGGATCCATAACTTCACTTCCTTCCTTCCTGAGGCCAATATTTCATATATCACACATATAGTAAAAATGCCACAACAGTGATTTGTGGAATCTGAGAAAGCATAGGTTTCTAAAGTGGAGTTATAATGAACTAAAAAATATTTGCATGGCCTTCCGGAATTGGGTTTCAAGAGAGGCATCCATACAAATCTTTTAAATAAGTAAATAAAATAAATGAGAAATCCTCTTTCCCAACTCGAAGAACAGAAGCGTGCCAAGTTAGCTATTGCTTCAACCAGTAGAAGTGGCTGGTGGCTCTTCCCACTCTTCTATGCCACTAATGATTAAAATATGATGTTAGTTTATTTTATCATACCAGTATCGGTCTATGTTAGTTTATTATCAATCAGACCAGTATTTACCCAAAAAGTGACCTCCAACAGCTAGCTACTTTAAAAAGATCAGCAAATTGTTGGAAACTGAGGCTGAAATATTTTTGTTCCATTATTTCCAAGATTGACTAAACTTTTAAGTGAAAGTGTAAGTAGTGCTCCAGAAAACTGGAGATGCTTAGGGAAACCTGGTGCTGCATAAAATGTGTTGCCAATGACTTCACTGTCAACAATTCAGTGTAAGACCATTAGTATTTACCATATAGTTCCTCAAGATATTGCTCTGCCATGAGACACACTATAGCCCACTAGCAGCTTTGGATCTTTTCTTACCCACTATACATAAGAATTTACAGCCATCTCCCCAATATAAAGGGCATGAGAGATAGTTGAAAAGTGAACAAAATCTGGATTTGAAAATACAGATACTCTGTTAACTTTCATTGGCTATCATAATGAAGTTATTTAATGTATGCCATTGTTACATTAGCAAGGAAATTACAATGCTAATGCAGAGTAGTATTTGACTGCCTGTTTACTAGTTCTGTTTAGTACATGCTTGTGTACTTCCCCAGGTATCACAGGAGGGTGAGCTAGCTCCACATCAGAAAAAAAATATGAGCATCTGTTTCTGCAATGTCATTTTAGGCCCTCTCCCTCCACCAAAGCTGCCTCGCAAATGGACATTGCAACCAGGAAGTTTCACTGTTGGCAGGATTCTAACCATGACACGAAATACCAGCTTGTTTCCCCACCAAAGTGGTACCTATTTATCTACTCGCATAGAACATGATTTCAAATTTCTAGGTGGGCAGAAGCTGAGGTGAATGATGAGAGCTCACCATGCCATGCAGTACCAGGACATGAACCGTTAGAGCAGAGACCATCTTCAGCATTATTATTCCACTGAACCACCATGCCTTGTGCATCATAATGAGTCATGTAGTCTTTTCCAAAGTCTTACTAATGTATTTTTCCTCTCTCGTACTCCAATAGAAATGAATGTATGTAGCTCATGTTGAACTATGGTATCCGTGATGCTATGATGTTATCTATCTGGGTAATGAAATTTCTGCAAGCAAACAACCAAACTCAGACAGCATCAAAGACTCCATATTCACGGTTGTTTTCTAAGGCTGACATTATCAACATGTGCTCATCTTCTTCCTGGCTAGTAATCTTTGGAAGAATAAAAGTAAAGATTGTTTTTTCTGTAAATGAATGACTCGAATTAGAGAATTTGAGGGCCTGCAATTCTTCCAAAAACCCAGTGACATAACAATAGGACCAATACTTTCAAAAATATGCCATGCATTTCTCTTTAATTCTGTGATTCTGTGTTCCTAGTTGTCCATATTTCTACTATGAAGTCTGCCTAATGAAAAAAAAAATATCTATGGGCAAGGAAACAGACTGAAGGAAAGTAAGGAACACTTTCAGGTAGGAATATGAGGTTTATCATTTCCTTTTTCTCTGCAAATCCAGCCTACACAGTTTATATGTATTTTGGACAGAACTCTGAATTTATAAATGCATCTCTGGCAGTTATTTTTAATTTGGCTGCAGTCTATTTTTTTTTTTTAAGTTAGTATACAACAGTCCTATAATGCTGCAAGATTTCTTTGGAAGTTTTATTCCCTTTTGTTTGTTATTTCTTTCACCACTTGGTAGGCAAAAAAGAAAAGCAAACAACATGCTAGTGAATAGGACTTTAAATATTTTAGTGGCCTTGCTCCTCTGCTATTAAGAATAAATGAGGAAAGCACAAGATGCTTGGCTTGCAACATTTTATCTTCATGCCACTAAAATGAAGGAAAGAGGACACAGATTTTCATAGAATGCCCATGTGCTAATTTAGATGAAAAGATGAATATTTAAAGAAGTTAGTATCATTGAAATAGAAATCCAGAACATCTCACTATAATGTGTAAGATGCTGAAATGCTGAGTTTTGTGCCAATTCTTCATTCTTTCTTGGCATTGATGGTGGGCAACTTCATGTTCTACAAACCAAGAATGTATTTAACCATTTTCTTCCCTGACCATCTTTCATTTAAAGGACTCCTTTTGAGAAAAAGACACACAGCCAGCATACTTCTGTTAATCATATGACCAAACACAATTTAATATATAAAATCCTTGTCAACATCTCTCTTTTTTTTTTTCTTTCCCTATAACATCAAAACAATGGATTCTGGGAAGTGTTGCTTCATATTCAAGCATAGAGTACAGCTAGGAAAAATGTAAATAGTTATGCTATTTCTCAGTATGACAGGAACATCTTTTTTGTGTGTGTTTCCTTGCGCTTGCACGCATGTTTAATAGTTTACTTCCTTGTTCCAAAGAATGCAGACCCTTTGCTGGTTTGCTGGCTATAATTGTTTCTGTGACTCAGTTTGCCAGGCTCCAAACTTATGCAAAAGACTTTTTGTTCAATAAAGTTGTATAATTCTTTCCTCTCCCACATAAGGGTAAAATCTGTTCCAGTTTTGAACATTTCTATTGTCCATAGCAGAACTGCTATATATAAAAACTGCCTCATCCTTAGCTGAATGTTTTCACTCAGATAGTCAGGAAAAAATAAGTAATCATTTGTTAAATAACAAATTAAAATTAAATAACAAATAAAGGATTGCAAAAATGGCAGATATCTACAGCTCGGGTGTTGGATGAGAGTGAAGGTTCATTCTCTGAGCCTGAGGGCTGGTTTCTGAATGTTTCATTACCAGGCTAGGTAACGTCTTCAGCAGATTTTAGGGAATGTCAGTGTCAGTGTTCTTCTGTTTATAAGGGCTTCAGGCATGGGTGTATCAAGTATCAAGAGAGTCTTATGATGGGTCAAGTATGAGTAATCAGTGAGTCTTGTGAAGGGTCTTGTGATAAGATTATATCAGGTCATGGAGAGGTGAACTGCTGGTGGGGGGTTGGTTGTGGGTCGGTGCTGTCTCTGGTTGGCTGTGCATTTTTTTTGGATTCTGTGGGGTTTGCAGGCTGGTTGTAGGTCAGTGTGTCTGTTGATGGAATTGCAATAAAGTCACGACCATGGCAGGTGGTAATGTATGTAGCATGGCTGATGAATTTTGTGCTGCTCCAATCGAACTGGTGCTGTTTGGTGTTGTTGTGGGTAGAGATTAAAGATTTGGGATTGTGGCGTTTTAGTGCCAGCCAGTGTTTGTGGGTCCTGATTTTTAATTGAGATGATGTTTGTCCCGTGTAGAATTGGGAAGGTGCTCTACTAAAGAATTGAATGCAATTTTAGAGTTTGGTGGTGGTGTATTTGTGAAAAGAAGAAGCTAAATCCCTTAGAATGACTGCATTCTTGCGGTTAGATTAATGTGATTGCTTTGTTGTTAATTATAACTATAGTAGTGTTTCAGCATAAGATGAACAAAGAGCCATCCTTTGAAAGAAGTCCCTTTTGTTCAATTGTTCAAAGTGCTATTTTTTCTACAGGGACTTTAATATGAGATACAACAACTTTGATCTCAACCACAAAGAAATTTAAGCCATATATTAGTTTCTGAATCTTTAGAATCTCTTGCATGTTTCTTTTCAATATAGGGATAAAATATTAGCCTATCTTACAGGTTACTGATATAATGCATGCAGAATTTTGTGATCACAAGTCAAGCAACTGGGAGATGAAGAAGAGATATCTAGCTCACAGCTACAGCAGAAATTTTAAGAACCCTGGATTTAACCTTTTTTGCGGGCGAGGGGGATGTTTTTGACAGACTAAATAAATGCAATTTTCAGAAGTTATTTACCATTGCCTTTTTCCTAGTGACTTGTTCAAAATCACCCAATTGTGCCTAAGGTGGGACTAGGACTCATGGACTCCTGGTTTCAAATGTGATACCTTAACCAAAACACCAAACTTGCTCTATAACCAAAATTAGAAGTTTGGAAATAAATGGAAGTTTGCCTGTGCGCTGTACACAGACATACTAAGAATGGCAACAGTGTAGTTTTATGAAGAGAGGGAAAGGAAGTATGTTGGGGGATGGATCTGGTTGGCTGATGACATGTTCTCTGTGAATTCCAGAACTGCAGCCATATAAATATATCCATGCTTATAGCATCCCAATATCCAGATAGGTCAGCCTTGGATGGATTTTTACATTCAAAGAATGGTTGGAAGAGAGAAAACCTGCTGGTGTGAAAAAGCCCTGATTCTATGTTGTCATCTGAATTACAAGAGCAAAATGGAACCACTATTAAAGCTGTTAAAGTAGAACGAGTGTGTGTATGTGTGTGTAGATGGTTGCATTATTAATCCAGTCTTTTGTAAACCATGTGAATGTTTTAAACCCTTTACTATATTTTCTAAAACTTTTTTTTAAAAAAGATCAGCTTTCTTCCACCTCTCGTCTTTTTACATTACTGCCAAAAATGTGCCAGAAATGAATACAGGAGTTCATATTCATTTCACTGTTCATCTAAGTAAATATGACATTAAACATCAGTCACATGAAGCTTTACAGCAACAACATATTTTTTTTTTTAAAGAAAACTGCAGCTCCTTCTCTATGCTAGCAACACTGTCATCCTTTACACAGTTTTCATTTTCCTCGACAGGATGCCTGCCCTCATTTAACACCATCAAAAAACATGTGGAGCTAGCAAAGGAACAATCTCAAAGGTAGGAAGTTCTACAAGCAGCTATACCTGAAATTCTAAATGGTTCATCAAAGGAACAGACAACTGGAGCAAAACTGTAGAGTTTTCACTGGCTAAAGCCATCCCATTCCAACAAATAACAAATCACTACTTCAGCAAAACTCTTTGTCCATTAATAATAAGGTAAATTTTGAATAACCAGGATCAGAATAATTCATCAATTGTGAAATTAGACAATCCAAATTATTGGATTCATTGAAAAATGAATTTTTATCCATTCCAAAGAACTTCTCTGGCAAGATAAATAGAAAGTAGAATTCTGTATTATACAGTAGATCTTAAAATGTAAACTACAATATGAGTGGGTTTCTTATTGAATCAAAAAGTTTTTTTTCAATGTTGGAAGGAATGTAGGGATTGTAAAAAAAAAAAATTTATGCAGAGCAGACCCCAGAGTATAAAGAAGTTGCTTCTTTTTGAGCATCTTTATTTATTTTTATAACTGTTTCAACATCTGTGGCATATTTATCATCAGTTAGAATTTTCAAGTGAGTTATGTGTTTTAAAAACACTAAACCTTTTAACCTTGCCATTTTCTGAACTAGACTTTCAAGTCTTCGCTTATTCTCCAAAATGTTTTATTCCACCTCATCCATTACAGTTTCTACAGGCATGAATTCATGTGTTCTAAAAGACAGTAAATCTGTAAGTAAGTGCTTTAAAAGTGATGAGCAGCCTGACATAACTTACTTTTTAAGTGATTAGGTTTTGGGTTTTGTCTCTGCGGGTCAGGTAAAAGTACCAGCTTTCTGAGAAGCTGTTCCCTTTCAGAGGAAGATTATTTCTACTATCTCTGTCCTTTTCCACTTTGAACCCATATGTTATCACCACAGGACAGTAATTTAAATGAAGAAAGACTTAAAGAGTCTTCTGCGTACCCCTGAAGCAAGAAAGCCGTTGAAAGATTAAAAAAAATATAGCCCATTAACTTGGTGATGGAGGATTGTGATTATAAATCATAACATTACCAAACCAAACTGGAAGTTCTGTTACATAGATCTGGGTAAATGAGGGGCTTTTGAATGGAACAGAAGCCTTGCTTTTACTTTTACCACAGCTCTCCAGAATGCAACGAAAAAGGCAGCAAGGCAGATTATGCGTGGAAGGTTTGCTCCTCATACTTTCCTTTATCTCATATAACAAAAGGTTTAATTTTTCAAGCAGCATGCCCAAGAGCCGGAAAATGGCAATTGCATTCATTTTCTTGCATTTTAAAATTCTTTTTATATTTTGCCTTCGGCTTTCTGTCAACTGTTCATTTAGAAAATCCTCCTCTGAATAATTTTGTTTCTTTGTACAATGCACTTGTGATCTTCAAAGAGGATTAACTATTATTTGGGCTTTGTTGAGTCAATCCAAAATATTAAGCCAGACCTGCTTAGAGAGTAGCATTAGTTGTACATTTCTAAGATAAGGCTTCAAACATCTGTATTACACTAGATATACTGAAGTGAACTTTTTTTTTTTAATCTGATATTTAGTTGGACATAATTTGTAGTCCAAACATCGGGCAATTTTTTTTTTTAGAAAGACATCATGTTTGGAAGAGTGATGTCTGAAAAATGCTCTAATACCACTGGGATCTAGTGAATGTATGAAAATGTAAACTCTTTTCCAGCAAAACATTATAATAAGCAAGTTTCATTAAAAATAAATGAGGATCAATGAAAATGCATCTGATCTGGTATAAAGCACACTGTTAAAGTTGTTACTATGTGGCAAATTATTATGGTTGGCTGCACAGACATCCAGATATTCAAATTCAAATTGGCATTTTGATTCACCTATTGAGTCCTTCCCAATGACCTGGGATAGTCAGATGTTATTGCTTGATGGTGTTAACAGTATCATCATTGTTCTATGTAAACCTGCCTTTTGCAATTGACTGATGGTGATTTATCAATGCTGATAGTATTCAAATGGCTTTCCAGATGTTTTGGGATTTACCTTATGATTATGGATACCATCTTTGAAAGAATAGTAAAAACAGTACTGGGATATAATCCCCAAAATGACAGAAGGATCTCAGTTTGAATCCAAGGCAAACCATTCAACATTACAGTAATTCAAGTCTATGCCCCAACCATTGGTACTGAAGAGGCTGAGGTTGACCGGTTCTATGAAGCCTTACAACATCTTCTAGAATTAACACCAAAAATGATGTCCTTATCATCATGGGAGATTGGAATGCTAAAGTAATGTTAAGAGAAATCTCCTGTTAGGAGAACGAGTGCGTTCAGAGAAGCGTAGTGAAAGTGGTGTTGAAGAACACACAAACCAGTATACAGAGACACTGAATTGTAAAACAAATAGGTTTTTACTTCCATGGAAATAGAGGTATAGAAAGTCCATCAAACAATCCAAGTCATTCACGGTTCAGACAGTCAGTCATCAATGTTTGCAGTTCAGGGATAATCCAAAAAACACAGTCCAGAATCATATAAACAGTTCAATATACAAAGCTTGCTAACAGTTGCAAAACTCACAGTAATTCACACTGATCAATACATGACACTTCTAACAACCAGCAACCAACATTGATTCTGGATCCATCTTATGGCTGCTGGAAGAAATAGCAACCAATCACATTACAATATTGATTTAAAGATACAAGATTACATTGTTGGTACATCTTGGTTTATATATATATTTCCACCCAACTATTAGATCACTTACAACCCTAACAAGTAGGAAGCCAAAAGATAACCAGAATAACAGGCAAGTTTGGCCTTGGAGTAGAAAATGAAGCAGAGCATAGGCTGGTAGAATTTTGTCAAGAGAACATGATGTTCATATACATTCCAATTCCAAAGAAGGGCAATGCCAAAGAATGTTTTAACTACCATACCATTGCACTCATTTCGCATGCTAGCAAAGTCATGCTCAAAATCCTACAAACTAGGCTCCAGCAGCATATGGACTGAGAACTACCAGAAGTACAGGCAGGATTTTGAAGAGGCAGAGGAACTAGAGATCAAATTGCTAATATATGCTGGATCATGGAGAAAGCTAGGGAGTTCAAGAAAAACATCTACTTCTGCTTCATTGATTGTCAAATGAAATCAAATTTTATTCATCACATGCACAGTCATACATGGTACGAAATGCAGTGAAATATGTATGTGACCACTCGCAACCGTAGGTAGTAGAGCAAGAGAATAGTATAGGCAGGGAGGGAGAATAAGTTAGGGAGTGGTTGAGATACGTATATTATAGGAATACTTTATAGTCCTAGGTTTGTTGTGGTTTGGTTTAGGGTCTGTATTGCCTGCAAGAAGTAGCTCCTACTTAGTCTCTCTGTGTTGGCTTTCAGGGAATGGAGGCGCTTTCCTGACCACATCATGGTGAACAGTCTGTTGTTGGGGTGGCTGGGATCCTTAATTATTTTTCTGGCTGCAGTTTGGCATCGTCTGTTGTAGATGGAGTGCAGTTCAGGGAGCTTGGTGTGGATGATGCACACTCTGCTATGTGCACCACCCTCTGTAGAGTTTGCCTGTCCTGTATGGTGCTGTTCCTGAATTTATGGGAATTTATGCTAAAGCCTTTGACTGTGTGGATCACAACAAATTATGTCAAGTTCTTGACTTCCTGTTTGGCTTCTTCGCAGACAGGTTGGAATCCGCGATCGTGCGCAGTTTCAATCTGTGCTCACTGCTGGAGTGCCTTGAGCCATCTTGCTATGAGGCTATAAACCATCTCTGTAGAGGAGGTGAAGAGGTGGGAGCTGCCAGGGGCCGAGGAGATATCGCAAATCTTCTCTCCACTGGCTTAAAATCCCTTTCCCGAAGACAGTTGCAGCTGGTGGTCAGAAATGGCCACCTCAAAGAAGAACCAGACAGGACAAGAATGTGCAGGAGGAGGATGTTGGTAAGAGAAA
>JAEANM010015569.1:0-13576 GCA_017656035.1 Myanophis thanlyinensis
TTTGACTATTTCAAAAATATATCACAAGTTTCATAATTTGTCTGTTTCCTTACTCCATTTAAATTTTTCTTAAATTAAATTCCTTCCTGCTTTTTGGCATTAATTTTATATTCTTTAAATTTTCTAAGGGTTGGTTATTTTTTTTTTCTTAAAATACTTAAATCCCAAAGGAGTTTAGAATGTGAAGTTTGACAAACCTTATGTTTGTGTGTCATCACCTAGAGTCATCTTAGAAGGGAGATGGGTGACATAGAAATTTATAAATAGGATTCACTGTGGATGAGACCTTGATGGCTTTCATGAACATGTTATTGCCAAGGTCTATATAATGTTGAAACTGAATTTGGAAAAGGATTATGTGACTATATATGATTCAATGGGTAAAGAACTTGTTTGAGCAATGGGAAAACATGTGGATGAAAGGTTTAAAATTTACACTGAATTATAATTTAAAAGAATGTTTTTACAAAATGATATATTGTTGATACCTAACACCTAATTTGTAAAGATGTATAAAAATGTTAGAAATGAATGTTGGGAATGCAACTGCAAAGAGGTAACTTATTATTATCTCTGGTGAAATTGTAACAAAGCAAAGAAATTTGGAGGGCAGATTCATATTTTAACACAGTAGATTAAATGAAAATGAAAAATGAATATAACATTGAAACCAGGGGTTTTCCTTTTAGGACTACTGGACAAAGAACTTGAAAAAAAGTTGAACAATGTTACTGTATATGAGACCTGGGCATTTTACTACCTTGCAGTCTCCTTATAAGGAGCATCAATCTGGAGCATGGGCAATCTTTCATCTTTTCCTTATCCATATTTTTACTTTTAGAGATTCTCACCATTTTCTTACCTGGGAGTCCTTTATGACAGAAGTTTCTTTACCTGCTTTTCTTATATCTGCATATGGACCATGTAATGAAAGATAGTTGGACAACAGATAAGAGGCATGGGGGTAAGCCATTCTTGGGGACTGTGCCACATGTGTATTATTTATGTAATATGTTACACCTGCACAGTCCTACTTCAGGGTCCTAGATAGTTGACCGATGCTGTTGGAAGCCAGGTCAGTATAAAACAAGGCCACCCTTATTATGACTTGATTGTGCTTAAAAAGGCTGACTTGACATGTGTTACCAAAACCTCACTAAGGCCCTCTCTCTTGGGGTGGGGGTTATCCTTTCTGACAGTGTAATTTGGATGTGGCACCAGCTAAGGCCTCTTGATAGAGGTTGGCAGTGATATAAACATTTAAAAAAAAAATCATATACTTTTTGAGTTTCAAGGGTTCTTCTCCTGCCTCAGTGTAAAAAATAGCAAACATAAAAATGGAATGAACATATTCTAGGTTAACAATGTGTATAAAACACTATACTTTGGGCCTACTAATATAATTTATCAGAATCTGCTTAGCAAAAATGAGACATTTTAGGACAGTAAGTAGAAAGAATGCAGTTAAGTTTAACGAATCACAGCAGGTATGTGTTTTAATTACAGAATTTCTATACCGCCCCACTCCCGAAGGACTGGAAACAATACAATTTCTACTTTGTTGGTGTCTGTTTTACAAACTCATATTTTTTACCACCTAAGGAGATTCATTTTGCTGTTTGTATGGATATTTTGCTTCACTTTACCATTTAGCATGTTTAGAACATGTCAGATTTTCTATAGAATATATGATTCAGCCAAATGCAGGATTTTTCAATTTCATCACACCATTATAAAATGTTTAAAACACTTCAGATTCTCCTGGCACAAATAATGCTCATTCCAGCATTTGTCAGAGGAAATATCACCAATTTGCTTACACTTCTGAAATGTACCTATAACAGCTTGTCTGGTAGAGAAAGAGAAATTCTTGAAGTTTCTCTTCAATATTTCTTTTAATCCAATGCCATTTGGCTTGGATATAATTATCAATTTACAACCACAATTGAGCCCAAAACTTCTGTTGTTAAGTAAGACATTTGTTATTACATTTTACCCATTTTATGACCTTTCTTGCCACAGTTGAAAATTGAATCGCTGCAGTTGTTAAGTTGGTAACAAAGTGGTTAAGTGAATCTGTCTTCCCCATTGACTTTGTTTGTCAGAAGGCTGCAAAAGGTGATCATGTGACCCTGGAGCACTGCAATTATCATAAATATGAGTCAATTGCTGAAATTGCTCCAACACTTTTTGAAGCACAATTGATAGTAAGCATCACATTTCATAGCAAACTTAGACTTATATACCACCCCATCAGATTCTCATAATTACAAATAATGGCCATTCCAACATTTGCCAGAGAAAATACTAACACCAATTTGCTTATACTTTAGTATTCTTTGTATATCCTATAAGTCACTTTTTTCAGTGGTGGTGTAACTTCAAATGGTCACTAAACAAACTGTGGTAAATCAAGAATTACCTGTATGATTGTTTTATTACATTTTACTTGCTTCTGAGTTTTTGAAAAAAGATAGATACAAATCAATGTGAATAAAATGCCTAAGAATACAGAATTAGATTTCATTTAGCTTTGACACTTTAACTTGTGTTCTGTATTGACTTTAGAATTAAGAATATTTAAAGAAGTCGATTTCTTTACTAGAACAATTGTTTGTTAGGAGAACCTAATGGAAGCCTCTGCAAGTCTCTTGGTGTCCAAAGGTCCTATGTAATCTATACTATGTTGAAGCATTATATAGTACTATACTGAACTGTCAGAGTTCTTGAAAGTTGGAATCTATGATGACACCCACTTCTTGTTTAGTGACTGAATTCTGTTTCACTGACCAGATCATTAAGTGAGGAGGTTGCTAAGTGAACACATGACTGAGAGAGAGAGTGATGCTGAAAAGATCACTGGTAATAACATCTTATTCAAATAAAATTGTCTCATACAGATATGCTAGCATTACTCTCACATCACCAAACATTGTCAGGTATACAACATTTATGGTAGTTGTAAATTGCCATGGAGATCAGAAAATGGTTTTATAATTAAACATTGTTTTTAAATTATCATTTATTATGTCTTATTTGCAAATGGTCCCAAATTGAGTAGTCACTAAACAAGGAATGGGCGTAAATACATATTTCTGGGATTTATTACTTAAAATAAGCACAGCATACTTTGAAACACTGTTTAGTGCAGTCTTTAAACTAGCTTCCAAGCTTTCTCTATAACCCAGTGGTTACAGGGAAGTTGATGGAAGCTGGTGACATGAATACAGTTTGTATAAAATTCACAAAAAGGTTGATTCTCTTTTCCCATTGGATGCCCAGGAGAAAGGGAAATTAGCCCTTCAAAACCATTCTGCTGCTGAAGGATTGGCTGCAGGCTTGAAGATAATAAATTCCCATGGAGCTGAAAGAGATTCAGGAAATCTTTGGAGGTATCAGCTCTCAAAAATTAGAATTAGTTGTTATGAATTGGCCAAAGGTACATCTGCAATATGCTACTTTGTTTTGTTTCTCTTTCTAGTACATCAGGCACAAAATAACAGAGCAGCCAGGTAGAAATCTCTGTTGCACCATAGTTTACCAAAAAAAGAAAAAAAAGAAAAACCCTTCTAAAATGCTTCCGTACTAGGAAGGAGCAAGAAGAAAGTGTCTTTCCTCAATTGAATACTTTTCATCACTTAAAAGCTTTAGAACTACACACACCATGACTGATACCCAAGAAGGAAAATAATGTACAAAAATTGGCTGCAAGTTTAGGTTTTCTTGCTATATATAAGTAAAATGGACACTCTGACATTTGTTCTTCTCAATACAAATAGAGTGATTACATTTAATTTTTCTATGTTTGGATTTGCATCCCGATGTATTACACATAATTAAGCATTAATATTTATGCCACCAAACATGATTACTTATATAATGTATTTATGTTTAGCACTTTGAAATTTCAAAGCGCATTTTCAGCTTTGAAAATTAGTATGTTTGCTGTCCTATAATTCTCTTTCTTGCCTTTAAATTTTTGCTTTGAAAGTATGCTATTCCAAGTATATTTTTAGAGATGTACCAAAATTTTACCCCAAGCTCTTTTAATGTAAACAAGGCATTTGTGGAAAAGGGAGAATAAAAACAAGTTCACCTTCTAATAGTTTATATTCTCCACATTGCTTGCCAGCTTTTTGCATTCTCCATTATTTTGCCATTCCTCTACGATTCTTTTGTCCTAGAGTGTCTTACCTTTCTTTAACATTCATGGTTGTGTAATTAAGACAAAGCCTTCTTGATTACAGCTTCGGATTGTGAACTGCTCACATTTGGCAGTATGATGATCTCTGTGAGGGCAACGAAACCCATTTTGTTTTCAAAGATAATTGCAGAAACAGATGCCTTGCATCCTAATGGCACAGTTTATTTTATTAATGATTAGATTTTTATCTAATTACTTTAGAGTACTAAGTTACTTTATCAGTAACTCAAAATGGTGAACAAATCTAATAATATCCCTTCTTCCTTCTATTTTCCCCACAACCCTGTGAGATGAGTTGAGCTGAAAGTGAGTGACTGGCCCAAAGTCATCCAGCCCACTTTCGTTCTTAACGGAGTAGAACTCTCCTGGTTTCTAGGTCAGCACTTTAACCACTACACCAAACTGGCTTTCATCATCATCCCTCCCCACCCATTCCTGGTAATACTTGATTATTCATGTCTCAAACACCCCACTTCAACTCTAGTTATCATGCCAGAGTGAGCATAGAAGATGCCCTTAAGCATACATTTATTTTAGAGGAACATATACCTGGTCTAATGCTTCCTATGCTATCATCTTTGCTTTATTATGCCAACTCCATGCAAAGACAACTTTTAGTCCTTTTGCTGAGGCAACTATGATATGATCTCCCAAACCTTCAATTTTTTTTCTATCACTTTGAAAATTATTTCTAACTAAGAAAGTATGAATTTCTACCTAAGTAGGAAGAATGTTAATAAAACCCAGCCATATGCTTTTCATATAGTATGCTTAACCTTTGCTTCAATTTGCAAACTTCTTGTGAAATCTGGTAATATAAAACCACTTTTCCTAAGGAACTAAGATATTACGTGTTTTTATCCTTTTTAATTTTTTTATTAAGAAATTGTCACAACAAAACAAAAGAATGCCAAAGATTATTTGGGAAAATCTATTAAAAGGGCAAGCTTTTAAGTTTGATGACATAATAGTGAAAGTACAAACATTTCAAAAACTTGCAAGAAGATAAAGTATATTTCTACAGAGACTAATAAAACAGTAGATGAACATGAGGAAGATTTGATTCGACTGCTACTTAAAAGAAAACAAATAAGAAAGTTGCAGTAATTATTAGTATGCTATGAAGAAAGAAATTAATGTGTTGTGGCTTGATCTGCTGATTTTTGAAGTGTACAATCTGTCAAAAATACTGATTAGAGATAAGACAAAGCAGCTGCCAAGTCATCAAGCCCACTGACAGATACTTCTTCATGCTTATCCACATGAGAACAAACATATTGCCAGGAGAAGCTATAAAGATATAAGAGAGAAGCTGAAGAATTATATTTTATCTATCATTTTATCCATGGAAGAAGAAAGGGAGACAATTGCTGTGAATGGATGGTAAATAAAATATTGGACCTAAAGAAAAAAGCCCAAGGAGAAAACCTAACTATGTAATGAAAAGTAATATTAAAAAAAAATCTGCCAAGGTTTCAACTTACAATTTTATATGTTAGGCAATTATTACAGCTACTGTACTATTTCAGCACTGCTGGAAAATGTTTGTATAGAAGTTCTTAGAGTACATGATAAGCACTGATTCAATTGAAGGGACATGTTTTATTCTCCAAAGTAGTCAGAAACTGAAAAGCACTAACACAAACAGGAATATTTATGATATTGTTACATGTAAACAATTACATTTTGGGACTGTAAATACATTATTAAACCACTCCCCCAAAACAAGCAAATAATTAGGAATAATGCAGATTCACGAAAATAGCATCTACTCCAAAAATAACCACTACCCTGATTTAATCACACCTGCACCTAATATAAGCCCCACCCCAAAAATAAGCCATAGTAAAGGGGTTGGATGTGGCCAGCATGGAGCTGACAATGCCTGGCAGCAGCAGCAGCCCACACAGCACAGGTGAGCTGAATACCTGTACAAGCAGCAGGCAGAAGCAGAGGTACAGGAGACAGACTATTCAGACACGATGTGCAGGCTGAGGGAAAGCCAAGTGGTGGTTGGCTGGAGCAGCAGATGTCCATAGGAGGCTCATCTTCACATCTCTCAGCTTGCCTGCAGCCTGCATGGTACATCAGGATTGCCTGCCTTCCTCTCCACACATTGGAATTGTCTGCCTTCCACTCCATGTCTTCCACTCTGCACAGCCCCAGAATGTGCTGACCAAGGGACCGATGGGCTGCAGCTACTGTTGAATACCATTTGTCCCCACATGCTTGTGTATGTGCTGGGGTTGGGGCAGCCAGTTGGGCTGATCATCCTGAAATTGTATTTTCCCTAAAACAAGTTCTAGTGCCAAAAAGAAAATAAGACAGGGTTTTATTTTCAGGGAAGCATGGTATATATCTAGGCATGAATACTTAACATATAGGGTTCAACTATTATTACAGAAAGGAAAAGATGTTCACTATCCAGAGTCACTTGCCTTTGTGAGAAGGGCAGCTATATAAATTTGATAAACAAATATGAACTAATAAGAGAACTGAAACCTGTTGTATAATTTCCATGACTATACAAGCAAAGCAATTAGGAATAATGCAGATTCATTAGCAAATAAAGGATATTTATTTAGAAGCAATGCAATGACAGGAGTTTCACCATATGTTAAAAGTATCCACAGCTGCTGAGAAATCCAAGAGAATATACTTGTGACACTGTTGAAAATGTCTAGGTTAAAACAAGTAGAAGAAATTTTTAAAAGCCTCACTGCTGGGATGTTCTAACAATTTAATTAAAAAAAGACATGAATCGTATGGCGGTATCAGAATAACATGAGAAATTTCAAATCAGGTTTCTAAAAACTTTTAGGAAAGCTCCTCAGACAGAGAGAGAAAGAGGAGTGGAAGAGGGAAAGATCTTTATGAAGTACTCTGATTTTTTACAACAGGTTCTCCAGAGTCTCAACATTGACTCTCAATAGTCAATCAACTGTATGTATTATTGTTGATCACAGTCAGCCAAATATTTTAAATTTGGCATTTTTATCCACCTACCGAGTCCTTCCCAATGCCTTGGGATAGGCAGATATTGCTCTTTAATAATATTAAAGTTGTCATCTCAGTAAGTATGCTCTTCCTGTAAGTGAACATCGCTTCTGCAATTGGCTGATCAGGATTTTGTCAGGGCAAATAACCCTGACAAAATCCAGGTGTTTTGTGCTTGCAATGTAATGAACATTTCCTAAACTACTGAAGTCAGTTATTTTCTTTCTTTTTCTTCATTCTTTATATTGCAGCAAATGGCTTTGCTCGGGAAAGTACTTTCTGTACATTGCATCCTGTAACCTTAACAAGATTTTGCAAAAGGATTTCTGTTCTGTCTCTTTCTCTCAGTCCTTTCACTATTGTTTCCTTTGTGTGTGTTGCTGACACCTACTCATTTTACTATCAGTTTGAAACATTAAGCATCACTTTTCTTATCTTCTTTACAAACCTCTCATTGTGTTTTACTTGGAGTTTTATAATTGACAATTTGGCCATCTTTTCTGTCAGTCATATTTAAAGCCTGGATATTGTCCTATTTCATACTGCAAGAGTCCCAATTTGTTCCAAACTCAGAAACACAGATTATCAGAGATTTGCATAACTTTAAGAATATAAGTGATCTGATATTCCAAGCAAAAAATTTCTATTATTATTTATGGAAGTATGATATGTAATAAATGAAGTGGAAAATGCTAATAGAGAAATATGTTTGTTTTATTTATTCAGTGGTTTAAACATGATTTCTTTGTACTTTTCTAAAAATAAAGTTTATACTCAGTTTAAGTATATATTTATTAATCTTTTTCCTAAGATACATTTTGTGCAATTTTTTTATTAAGGTTGTTTTTTTCTGTACACATTTTATTCAGAATATTTCACTGTAAAATTCAGAAAAGTGATAAAACTTAAAGAATTATTCTGTTTCAGTTTGCATATTTATTCAGGAAGTGTAAATTAGATTGGTTTTCATTAAAAGGTGTAAATGAAGTTAGTTTATATTAAAATGTGGATCAAATGTATTTTCCTCCACTTTTACTATGAACATGTTCATGTGTAATTTCATAAATTTGAAAGTGACAGTGATACCCCATCTGTTAAGCTTCTGAGGCATCTCTTCAGTCCTATGCACCTAACTAAAAGTAGGATCATAATCTGAGATCATTAAAATGAATTTCTAGCTCATTGCAGGAATACAGACTAGAAAATCTTATTACACTTATACCTTGACCTTAACCTTTTTCTTAATAATGGTTTGAACTTATGATGGCATTTTAAAAAGTGACTTATGATGCAATTTTTGCATACATGACCTTTGCAGTGTCCCCCTGGTCAAATGATCGAAATTCAAGTACTTGGCAATTGGCATATATTTTTGGCAGCATCTTGGCATCACATGATGGCCATCTGCAACCTCCCCAGGAGGCTTCCCAACAAGCAAAGTCAATGGGGGAAGTTGGACTCACTTAACAATAATGACCACAACAAAAAAGGTCATAACATTGGGCACAACTCACTTAATAACTTCCTCACTTAATGATAGATCACTTAGTGATCCCAATTGTGATTGTAAATTGAGGACTACCTCTATTACCATTTGCCCTACTCTATTGCTTCCTACTTTCTTATGCTGACCAGGGCTGTAATGCTATTTTGTGAGTAGAGTTAACAAGCTTAACAAGCATGCTACTGATAAGTCTACTTTATCTAAAAAAAATGATTTGTTTGTATTTAATCTTTTAGCTGATCCTAACAATCTTATCCAGTGCATTAAAAAAAGAATACCATCTTCTTTATTGCAACTCTCGAAACGAATCTAGCTGAAGCTAGAGTATCTTAGTTGCCATACTTATCAGGGGGAAGAGGACTTATGGAATGTAGGATGTCATCCTCCAATGTGACAGACTTAACAATGATAAGGCTCCCAAGAACCAAGGCCAGATCAACATGTTCTAGTAACGACAGGAAAGAGTGTTGAGAAGTTCATCACCTGTTTAGTTGGTTAACATGACCTGTAACACAAGTGGGATGGACAGTATCTATTCTTTAATTATACCAAAAATGTGGAATTTATTCAGTGTTGGTTTCACATTTGACTGTGCTGATATGATGTACCCAATAAACAGGATTTTAGAGGAAGCCAAGGCCTTAGAGTCTTGAATTGGTTGGGAGCATTACTCGGAACCATGACACTTTATTAATATTCATTCAATCAACCTGCACTTAAGTTGGCAAGACCATTCATACTCATGACTGGTTATTGGTCATGTGCCATCAAGCTGGTGCTGACTTTTAGCAACCACATTTTTGAAAAAGACTCCAGATTCGTTCTTCATTCTTCCAACGAAGCCATACATTGTGGCTGTAATTGAAATTATGATGTAAACTCTATCCACCTTGCTGCTAATTGTCCTCTTTTCTTCAAACTTTTCCAGCATTATAGACTTTTCCATAGATTTATGTCTTACAGTAATGTGTCCAAATTATGATTAATTGAGCTTGTTCATTTGGGCTTTGAATGAGAACTCTGAGTTAATTTTTTCTGTGATCCATTTGTTTCTTTTCTTGACTATCTTTTAGTATTCTCCAGAGTCCTTTCCCACACCAATGTTCCAAAACATTGGTACTTTTTTTATCCCATTTTCCAAAAATCCAATTTTCACTTTCATAGAGTGTCACAAGGAAAATGATATTTGTGAGTATAGACACATCACAGCATCTGACTAGTTTTTCCAAAGACTTTATTGCTTTTCTACCAACTCTGTGGAATATTTCAGATTATTGGTGTCTTTTCTATTGATGATTGATCCTAAAAGAGAGTAGCTGATAAAAAATAAATATCTTTTAAATTGTCCTTCCTTTCTGCATTCTCTTTACAGGCACATTAATTTCATAATGTATGCTTGGTAGATCAAAAATCACTGGGCTAGTTAATATGTAGTCACATACTGGTAGGTCTTATAAAGTGCAGCCACTAAATGGCTGCATTATTTGAATTAGAACTACTGTATTTAAAGTGATTTTTCTATGGAAAATAAATAATTGTTTCAACTACTGAAATAAATAGAAATTATAGTTTTAAACAATAATCATTACATGTTTCTTTATGACATATAATAATAATAAAAAAAATCCATACCCCAAGTGTATCTGCTATCTCCTGTATTCTGCTGTAGTTCTTCAAAATTACCCTTTTCTTTTTTGAGCCTTAACCACAAGCACACTAACCTCACACCTTCTGCATTTTAGCTTGCTTTAAATGCAATCTTGTGTCAGTTTATAAATTGTACGAATCAAACTCAATATATCTGTACAATAAAGCTCAAAGTCAGTTTTGCCTACATTTTTCTAATCCTGGAAAGGGACCCATTATTTTTTCTCAGTTTTTGATAGTAAAGTCAAGTCTCATTCAACTCATGCTGAAAACTTGTCTTGGGGTTTTTCAAGACATGTCCTTATACTTTTATAAATAATAATTTAGAGACAGTTTGCCATTGCCTTAGTATTATAGATATGAAGGGAGCCATTTAGGTGGTCAAGATCAATGCTAAGTAAATAAATCTGAATTAAAGCATTTCAGATTGTCCTCCATATGAACCTAACTAAAGCATCCTCATCTAGCTTTCACATGAAGTCTATCAAATGGAGATGACTGCACCAGTTATTGATTTCACTATTAAACTGCTCTTATTGTTAAAAGTTTTTGCTTTCCCTAACATTCAAGTGCAATCTACCTTCCTGCAGCTTAAATTATTATTCTGTGTCCTGAACTCTGCAATGAGAAAGGATAGGTTATGACTTTGTTTTATGACATCATTTTAGATATTTGAAAACTACTATCATATATCCCCATCTATTCTCAAGGCTGAGCATACCTTCACTCCTTTATAGAGCTTAGTTTCTAGTGATCTGGCCATATTTATTGCTGTATTGTGAAACTCTACCAATTTCTTTGAATCTTTCTTAAAGTGCATGCCCAGAACATGACATAGTATTTGAAGTGGTTGTGAGCAAAACAGAATAGAATGGAACAATTTGAAAATGGGAAATGACTTTGGAAATGTTACTTTTCTTGATGAAACTAAAATTGCATTTTCTTGGTCTTATGATCAACAGTTTTATCTCAGTTAAAGTAAAGCTGTCAGACTTGGCTTACCTCAAAGTTGTACATTCAGTAAAAGTAGGCTCATTGTGAAGATGGAGGCAAGGAGGCAGGGAAGGAGAGAATCAAATTATAAGGCAGATTTTTGTAACTAGAGTCATAAAATGGGAATTTATGCAGGCTAGCTTAATTTATGTTCAAAGTAAATGGTTGAAGTGCTAATCAAAGGAAAGCCAGCTAGCTTAATAGAAAAAAAAATCTTGCTCAGGGAAATCTCATATAGATAGTACAAACATATATCCTGCCTCAGCAACATTTTAGAGCTTTTTTGAAAATATCAATAGCCAAGAGGATTGTGATAGGCCTGTCAATATTGCATACTTGGATTTTCAGAAAGCTTTTAATAAAGTTGCTTAAATAAATTTAGTATTCATGAGATTAAAAATACCTTGTCCTTATATGGGTTGCTTAAATAAATGTAATATCCATGAGATATAATACTATGGATAAAAATGGAATGTAGAAGTGGAGTTCCTCTGTTTCAAGCCAGTGCTTTAATACTTGTTTTAAAAATGAACCTGACAGAGAGGAGCAGTGTACTGCCTACGTTTTCATATGATATTAAACTAATCAGGATGTTAAAAAAACAAAAGTGATTGTAAAGTTTCAGAAATATATATTTTAATTTGAATGAGTGATCAACCAAATGGCAAATGAGATAATGTATGTTGGAAATTAAAAAAAAACCAAAATTAAACTTTAACTTCACATATACATAGGCTTGATCTTAGCTGTCTGCAAGTAGCTAAGTAAAGACAGAGATGCACTTTTTCCCCATAGCATGTAATTGCCACATGATATGGTGTTGCCACTAATTTGGTTTTAAATGAAGACAAGAAATTTCATGGATAATAGGTCTATTAAGAGCCTTGATGTCTCAATGTTATATCCATGTTAGTGGTGATATGCCTTCCAATACCAATTGCAGTGAAATTATTGTGGCAGAAGAATATTTGTCGCATCTTCTATTTGTCAGCCCAGAGGTGTCTGGTTGATGATTGTGAGAAAAACAATCCTGGGTCAAAAATTTGATCCATCAGGGCTTTTCTTAAGTTCTTATAACCAGACCATTTCCTGCTTCTTTTTGAACTAATTTCTTCCAGGATGATTTTGATTGCCCAGTCTAGCTATGTATGGTTATCTGCAGGAAGTGAGGACAACTTTTGCAGCACAGATGGATGAGCTGCCCTGAAACCAAAAAAAAAAAACTAATGTGACTGTCAAGGTCACAGTTTTTCTCTGTAGTGGTCACACAGCGTAGTTTATATACTGTACATAGGCTGTTGTGGAGAAATTGCCTGCCAACTGGCACATAATTTTCAAAAGGATGAAATATATAAAGTTGATATTTGAAGACATCTCACTGCTAAGATGGATATAACACTGAGACATCAAGGCTCGTAACAGTCCTATCATCCATGAAATTTCCTGGCCCCTTTTAAAACTAGATTAGTCAGAGCAGGAAATTTCCCTCAACACCTGAAGTGGTAAAAGAAGAGGGGGCAGAGGAGGATTTTGGAGGTGTAGGAATAAATAGGAGGGGCTATATTTTTTTAAATTTGGCAGGAGATGCTGCTTGAGTAAGAGTCACCAGATATGAAGCACAGCTGGAAGAATCAGGAGCCTAATAATCTATGGTTATGAGAAAGAAACCATAGAAAAGAGCCTAGGGTATTTTAAAGGTATCTGAAAAAAGAACCATCAGAAAAATTACCCAGCCCTAATCTGTAGCTAGCGGGAAGCAAACTGCAAGTGATTCAGGAGCTGGACAACTGGGAAAGAATGTGTCAATGGGAAAAATTAGTATTCTTAAGTCTTTAAACAAGGGAAGAAACCTCAGTCCAGCAAATATGGACATGTCCATATGGTTGACTACATTTTTTAAGGTTGCATTACAGTAATGGTGAACAACCTGTATGGCCTGGACATGGTGTGCCATTGCTTACAAATGTGGGGAAAACAGATTTTACTTAAATTGTATTAAAAGTGAATATTTAGCATGTTTATATATTTAGTAATTCTCTCCTTCTGTAATATTGAATATTACATTGTTGGGAATTTTTGGAAATAACAGCTTGAAAGCTACCCCAAACTCTGTAGTGTTCAACCACAATTTGTGCATTGATTACCTTTATCTTTTCTTTATCTTTATCTTTAATCGTATTTATATACCGCCCCATCTCCCTAAGGACTCGGGGCGGTTTACAGCCAGTAAA